>PVIJ01001293.1:0-48962 GCA_004024925.1 Scalopus aquaticus
GCCTCTAAATAAAAAAAAAAATAGGTATATGCCCTTTGTCTCTGCCTTAGTTCTCTCCCTCTCTTTTTGCATTTGCCTCCAACTTCCTTTTTAAATTTTTACTTTAAAGATTTATTTATTTATGCATACAAGAACTGGGGTGCAGGCAAGAGGTGTGGGGTGGTGAGAGGATTCACCAGAGACAGAGTGGGGAGCAGAATAGGCAGGTCGACTGAAATACTCTGCTGAGGGGAGCAGTGGGTGAGACAGGAGAGGTCTGCTGTGCCATGTCGGAAGCTCCCTGGCTGGGGATCAAACTTGTACTGCAGTGGCTGTGGATAGCTTCATAGTGCTGAGACTTAACCCGTTACGCCACCAGGGAGGCGTAACTTCCTAACTTCCTTTTTTTTTTTTTAAGATGATCACTTCATTTTTTAATTTCTCTTTCATCACATAATTGCATTATTTTCACTGTGTCCCAAGCACTGAGAACTTTTTATTTTTGCTATTTTTGTAGTGGGAAGTACTTTAACTTCTGTTTATTCAAAGATGGGCTTTAATTTCTGTAGCTATCAGAATTGTCTTAAAAGTGAAACTATATTTTTGTATTTTAAACCTAAATTGCTAGGTTTTTTTTTTCTAGTATACCTATATAGTACCAACAATTTTGTGAGTAATTTTTTAGTGTCTGGAATATTTAGAATCATACTTTAAAAAAGTATCTTTTTATTTTCTAGAACTTTTTCTTTGCCTTTATGTGAATATTATTACTTGCCTACTTATAGTCATTCCTTAGTATATTACATTGTGTTACATAAGATGGTTTTTAGCAAACAAATGTTCCAATACGTTTTAAGTACATGAAAATTTTGATATCATAATTTAAATAATAATATACTAATAAATCTTGAAAAAATGTTAATTTCATCTAAGAGAATAATACAGAACACTCTTTTCCATTCTCATTTCTGTAAATATATAGTGTTTTCTGATCACTTTATTATTATACTTTGTACAAGATAGAAAAAGATTATAAAATTCCCTAGGAACAGGTTATTTCAAATCTTTTCTGTGATAGAATTGTCTTATAACATTAAAACATTGGAAAATACTGAAGTTAGAATACTGTTATCCTTCAATAAATATTATTATTTTTGTAGAGATTCTTCTTAAATGTTTGCCTTGTAGGGGTATAACGTTATCTGCGTAGTTTTCAGTACTATCTCCTATGAAAGCCGTGCCGTTGATACACGGGCTATCAAGAACAAAGCCAGAAAGCTTTGTGTTATCTTGACTTTTAGGTAGATTTGTTTATTACTATTACTCCCAAATGCTCTGGTAATTGTAAGTTTTGGTTTATTGTTGAGTGCTGAAATATTAACTATTACGTTCCTCACTTCTAGTGGCCTGGTCTTTTCCTTCATTAGGCACAAAACCTATTCATTTATAATAGATTGTTGCAGAATTTGCCATGAAATGAGTTATGGTACATAACAGACATGATCAGTGCCAGAATGTGTCTTTTGCTCTGTTATCTGTTTGCCTGGATTGTAGTAAAAAAAAAAAAAGAAAAAAAAAAAGAAAAAAAATTTAAAAAATTAAGAAAAAAAAATAAAAAAGGTATTGGGTAGATGTAAACTTGGGGAGAGTTTTGTAGTCCTTTTGCTTTTAGGTTTTGGAGTTTCTGTGTAGGCCCCCTGCTAGTGTTTAACGCCCCCTTTCCAGTGTCAGATGTTGCTGTTATACTATTGTCGCTGCTATTGTTTTATTTGTTTGCCTGGAAATACAGTATAAATGTTTTTTTCTTGTTGTTTTTTTTGTTTTAGGTAAATGGAGTAGATTTAGCAGGCAGATCCCAAGAGGAAGTTGTTTCCTTGTTGAGAAGCACCAAGATGGAAGGGACTGTGAGCCTTCTAGTCTTTCGCCAAGAAGATGCCTTCCACCCAAGGGAACTGGTGTGTAAATATAGAGTGGATAAAAGATTTTTGGTGTACATGAGCCAGTGATCTGTGTTAGCTGCCTGATGGCCAGTGTTTGAGACATTTTCTAAGTTTTTCTTTATGTGATACATCTTTCAGATTTAACTTAATATAAACTTTCTGTTCTCATATTCCTTCAGCTTTATAAACATATATCCACCACATTGAGTGTAAGGGTATTTGAAAATCAGATTGCAGGAATATTTCCTAGGACAGCAGATGTTTATTACTGAATACTTTCAAATGGACTGATTTAATACAGAGGCATTGATTTTTTTTTTTAATTTATTTATGCATTCAAGCTGGGGTACAGGCCAGAGGCTTGGGGCAGTGACCGGGTTCACAAGAGAAAGCAGAACAGGCAGATCGACGGAAATACACTACTAAGGGGAGCAGCGAGCGTGGCAGGAGAGTCAGAGACATTGATATTTTTTCATAACCGTCATTTCAAAATGTATTGTTGAACACTTGCTATCTTCTCCAGTACACATGACAAATTTTCATTATTTCAGATTTTCATAGTACATATAGTTAAGGCTAAATAAAGATGATTGCTTATTTTATATGAACACAAGTGCCCCACTTAAAAATTATTATTGAAAATAGAATACCTAAGTGACAATAAGCCCTATGACCATTATTGACTAATACAGTTGTTATTTGGAATGACAGAAGGAAATGAAAGACTAATTTGTAAACTTCCCATTTTCTATACATATATCAGTAAGTTTATTATATAGGGGATACTAACATAAGATTGGTGTGAGTTAAATATATATATTGGATTTACATAGTTTGGAAATTTTTAATGTGGTGAGGAAATTATTTTACTTGAGGTATTATTTTAACTTATCAATACAAATTCTAGTTTGGTCATTTTATAACATTTGAATTCTCAGCTAGCTTTTAGCTTTTTTTTTAAGATCAAATAACCCATATACACCTGAATGGCAAGGTTTTATGGGCACAGTTCCCAAAATTGTCATTTAGCCATAATTTTCTTTGGTTATTAATTCAATTATGAATATTTTATCATTAATAATTTTTTTCTTTTATTATAAAGCAGATAAATGTTAGTCACAGGAATATCCCACTCTTGTTTGTTCACAGATCAAAATTTTACTCTGTTACCTTAGAAATTTTGGATTATGATAGGGATGAAATGTGAACATTTATGTTTTAGAATATTTTTAAAAATTATAAAAACTTTATTTCTATTTTAAATTGTTTGATGCATTTTTTTCTTGATATAAGCTCAGTTTTGCCTTTTCTCCCCACTGTTATCCATTTTTGTGCTAAAAACGCCACCTGATCTTAAATCTGGAGATGTCTCTATTAAGTTGTAAATGAGCACTTAAAAAAATACTATGCTTTAGAAGTGATTTGATGAAGCTTTATGTCTTCCTCACTCTATCTAAGCCTGGGTAATAGTTAGCATTATTAGATTGCCAAAGATTAAATACTGCTCTTAAGCAGCCTTTCCAGAGTTAGTGCCAACATATAGCGAGCCTTAGGTTATTCAAGTTCTTCTTGTCCAATTTTGATCTTCCAGGCTTCTGTTTTTCCCTTCTGCTGCCTACAGTTTTTTTCTTGGTTATTTAATTTATTGCTTGTGAGCTTTTCATTAAGGAGTGTGCCAGTGTGCCGTCAGTCTATTATTCATGTTGCAGCTGCTTTTCAAGATTTAAAAGAATAAAAATTTGAAAACTTAAAGGGAGCATTTAAAATGGCTTTGAATCCAATTAGCAAAGCTCTTTCCCTCTTTTGGGTGTGTTTGTGTTTAAATTATGTGTCTAAAGTGAAATACTTTCATCAATATGTGTTTTTTTTTTAAATAAGTCATCTATCACTATATAAATAAAGGAACTCTATAATATGTAAAAAGTCAAATTTTATAACCTGAGTATTATTTTAAATATAATGCTTGTGGTCCAAACTCTGGTTCAGACTGTTATTATCTGATCTAGCTACTAATTTATAATATACTTTATGACTCAGATTTAGTTGAACAAAATAAAAATCTATGATAGAAACAATACCACAGATAGAAAGCAGTTTGGTGAGATCTGTTTTCCTCTAAAAAGAAGTTCACAATTTACTATGAATAAGCAAGAAAATTTACATTTTGAAAAATTTCTTAAAATAAACCCCAACACAACACAAAGAATAATATAACAACATTAGTGACAGTTTGAAAGATCGAATAATAGATCATATATAATATCACTCTCTATATATTTGGTGGATTTTAAGAACCAACAAAATTTCCTTTAAAGTAAAGCTTTGTGTCCCTGTGTGTTGAAGATGGCTTTGGTCAGTCTGTATTTATGTTTTTCTTCAATTCTTCTAGAATGCAGAGCCAAGCCAGATGCAGATTCCAAAAGAAACGGTAAGAGCTTTATGTTTTGCAGGATGCAGAGACATTGAAAAGCTAAATGGAACTAACTTTTTAATTATACATGAAGTTACTGGTCCTTCCTTTTCCTTGCTTATAATAGATATTATGTAGGTTTATTAAATTCCAAGGGGCTCTTATTTTAAGTTGAATTATTGTTATTACCTCTTATAGAGGATAACACTTGATTATTTTTGGTCAGATAGGGATAAAAAGGGAGAGATTAATTTCTTAATCACTTATATAGTTAGAGGAGCCAAACTTGGTGAACTTACTAAGTAGTCTGACACACACACACACACACACACACACACACACACTTCATGAGTTGTGAAATGCTATAAGAAGTACAAAATGAAAAAAGTAAAGGAAACTTGCATCAGGCTAGCAAAACCAGATGTAAAATAATGCACAAAAAGTATCTTAAACAGCAAAAACAAAATATACCAGCAGTTAGGCTAAACTTAGTAGTTGTCCTAGTAACTTATAATTATTTATGTAAGTTGTTATAGGGATAATTTCTCTTAGAAAATTAGTAAAATTTTATACTTCATATTAAAATACAAAAATAGTTGAGTCTGTTTGGAAGACGAATTCTTATTAGAGTGAAAATAAAGGGGTAAATTGAATTCAAACAAGGTACTAACCTAATAAAAGTAAGGACTGCTGCATCAGTCTCTAAAAGAAAGCTATTAGTGTGGATGCACTGCATGGTGAAAAGAAATCTTGTTCTTTTTGACACATAGTATCATCCATCAGAAATTCTAAATCGAGGATCTTTTATACCTTAAACAACATAGCATAATTTATATTGTTCTCAAACTGTTGTAATAGTAAGAAAATTTAACAAAACCATATCCATAGTGGATACTTATATGTATTTTTCCAAAAGCTATCATATTAAGTAGTTACAAAAAAGTTAGACTGTAAAGGATTTGAATAATTACAGGCTTTGGTTTTTCTTTGTACATTCATAAACAGATAACTTTGTGTCTAATGTATTACCACAGCATTTTCAAAAATTCCATATTTATGAAAACGAATATCAGATCTCAGAGAAAAATCAGTAAACAACTTTGAGAATGTTACATAGTCTTAATTATGCTTTTCATAAAAAACGAGAATCACAGTGGTATTTGTGTGTATATAAGAATGTAGGTTAAGGGGAAATTGGACAAATTGATTTTAAAGAATAAAGTAGAGAACAGGACACTATTCACTTTAAAAAGTTAGATTCATTTTTCTCATCATACACCAAAATAAATCCAAAATAAATAATTATGAAAATAAAACAAAAAAATGTATTAAGAGAATATATGTAAAAGTTTGTGTGTATTTGGGGAATGAATACACATCCAAGCATGACAAAACCAAAATGTCATAAGGTAACAAACTGATATATTTGTTTATGTATACTAGAAAACTTTCTCTAACAATCACCATACCTTGTAATATTTTCAAGGTAATTGCTAAATAGAGAGAGAGTATTCTGCAATGCTATTTTTGGGGTGAGAAATATCTCTCCCCTTTGTTGTTTGGAATCTTAGTATCATTGAACTTTTTGGAAGACAGCATGAGTTTACATATAAATGGCATCTATTAATGCTAAGTCAATCTGAGATGTAAAATAATAATTAAAAACAGCAAAGTTAGGCATGTTCTTTCAAAACATTTAGTCAGTCTTGGGGAGGAAATTGATGATTAACATTGAACTTCTCCATTAGTGACAGTAAGAAGCAGCCTTGGCTTTAAATGTGGTACCCTATTTGGAACTGCAAGTTCCATGCTAATACACTCTTTACCGTCAGCCTTGTGTGTTCATACAGCATGCTAAAGTAAATAACAATTCAGTTACCTTAACAAAAGAAGTGGTACACATACGTATGTGTGTCTGACTTCCTGCTACAAATTTTTCTAAGATAAAAGTTTTCTAAGTTAAAAGAAAAGGTACTTTTTTTCCCCTCCAGTGTTTCTTTTTGGTTTCTGGTGGTGTAGCCACCATGGAAAACAGTATGGTGTTTCCTAAAAAAAAATTAAAATTTGTGCTAACATATGATCCAGCAATTCTGGGTATTTATCAAAGAAAATTAAAACACTACTTGAAAAGATATATGCACCCCATGTTCATTGCAGCAACATTTGTATCTGTCAAGATGTGGCATTTATCCAAAAATGAATGAGTAAATAAAGAAATTGTTATATTTAGATATATTAAAATAAATACATAGATATAAATGTGTGTATATATGTATAGGAATATTATTCAGTCATAAATACAATGAAATCTTGCCATTGCAACAACATGGATCTCAAGGTCATTATACTAAATGAAATGAGTCACAGAGCAAAAGACAAATAAATGCCATTTAATCTCTCCTATATGTGGGATCTAAACAAACAAACAAACAAACAAACCCATAGAGTAAGTCCATGGATAGAGGATAAATTGGCATTTGCCAGAGGCAAAAGGTAGATGTGGGGGTGAGTGTCAAAAGATAAAAAGAAAGAAAAATTATTTCCAGGTTCTCTGCCTCTCCTTGTACCTTTTAATTGCAAATAATTAAATTCATTCAAGTAATAAAATTCTCTAATGTAATTTAAACTATCTTGAGATTGTAAGTACCTTGAGAACTGAGAACAGATAGGTCTTAAAATACATCTTTTGTTGCTGATTATACAGTGACCCATAACTGATTTAGTCTGAGAATTAAAAAAAAAATTTTTTTCAGTAGGTATAGGTGTAAGTGTAGGGCCAATTGTTAGTAGACTGAATTTCTGAGATGTAAGTTTATTGTGTATCTTTTAAATATTGTAATAATGTGAGTTGGAGATTAGAAACTCAGTTAGGTTACCCACTTAAATTTGGATAAAAACGTGAATATTTTAATAGGCTCAAGTTCAGTTGCTCCATGTCCTGAATAAACTCTTTTTCCTTTGAAAAGTTAATTTACTTCCTGTAGTCCAATCTCAACCTGAATATTCATTTGACATTATGTGGGTGTATTAGAGTTCTCCAGAGCAGAACCAATAAAATGTGTATACAGAGCTAGAGACTTATTATAAGGAATTGGCTCACACACTTATGGAAACTGGCAAGTCTTAATCTGCAGAATGGGCAGTACACTTGAGTCCAAGGGAGCTGATGGTGCAGTTTTAGTCCAAAGGCCTGAAGCAGACAACCAGGAAAGCCAAGAGTATAGATGAAGCTTGAAGATAGTCAGCTAAGAATTATCCCTTGCTCAGAGAACTCTTTCTTTTCTATCAGTCTTTAATTGATTGGATAGAGGGTTCTCTTTTACTTAAAGTTCAGCAACTTAAATGGTAATCTCATCCCAAACACCTGCAAGTTGGTATATTCCATTAACGTCAGTATGAAGTAGTAAATTTACCTTTTGACTGTCAGATTTTGAGTTGCCAAAGTGCCAGTCTCTTCCTAGTTCTTCAGTAGGACTAATGAGAATCTGCTTAGGAAGCTGCCCCTAGCCCCCTACCCCAAGAATTCTATGGTAAGATCCATTTAAGAATATAATTGTATGTTTAACATTTCCATGGTATTGATAAGAGTAGAGCTTTTGAAAATAATGTAGTTTAGAGATGATGATAGACCAAAGAGATGTTATAATACATGCTTAAATATCAAATATTCAAATATTTTCCAATAGGACTTTTTGGTTTTCCTTATAAAACAGGAGGGATGCATTGAGAGGAGTCTTTGGAATCCTCCCTGAAGACTAGGTGTCATCTTGATAAGCCAACTTCAGAAAGATTATTGTCTTGATTTAGAAATGCAGTGCTTTAGGCCAAAAGCATGGTCATTAATAGGTTCCTTTAACTAAACCTTATAGTGTGTGCGTGTGTGTGTGTGTGTGTGTGTGTGTGCGTGTGCTTGTGTGTGTGTGTGTGTGTGTGTGTGTGTGTGTGTGTATAAAATGCTACTATAATTACTCCACTGTAAATTAACAAAGAAAAAATCCACTTACATACAATTGAAAAAAAAAAACGAAGAAGAAAATACTTGGGAATAAATTTAACAAAGAAGGCACAATATTTGTACACCGAAGTTGGGAAAGCTTTGTTTGCCATTGAAGAAGATTCAAATAAATTGAAAGACAGTCTGTGCTCATGAATTGGAATAATTAATACCACTTAAAGAGAACTAGAGGTTCAAAGCAATCCTTATCAAAATCCCAATGGTATTTTTCACATAAATAGAAAAAGCAACCCTAAAATTCACATGAAACCACAAAAGATCGCTAATAACCAAAATAATCTTAAGAATGAAGAACAAAGGTGGAGACATCATATGTCCCAAGTTCAAATTATATTGCAATGGTATACTATATAGTTAGTCCTAGGATGACTGTGTCTATACTAAACATGCAGGTTTTTTTTTTTAAGATTTTTTATTTATTTTATTTATACATACAAGCTGGGGTACAGGCCAGAGGCGTGGGGCGGCGAGAGGGTCCACCAGAAACAGAGTGGGGAGCAGAACAGGCAGATCAGAAGTACACTGCTGAGGGGAGCAGCGGGCGAGGCAGGAGAGGTCTGCCTCACCATGCGGGATTCTCCCCGGCCGGGTGTCGAACTCGCGTCGCCGCTGTCGACAGCTCCACAGTGCAGCGCACAACCGCTGCGCCACCGGGGAGGCCCTAAACATGCAGGGTTTTTTCTTGTTGTTATTCCTCAAACCTTATAGTATAACAGCTATTCATAGTATATTATGTATTATAAGTAATTTAAAAGGATTTAAAATCTAAAATTTAAAATCTAAAATCTAAAATCTAAATCTAAAATCTAAAAGGATTTAAAGTAAACAGGAGGATGTGCATAGTTTACATGCAAATACTAAGGCATTTTATATAAGATACCTGAGTATCTGCTGATTTTGTTATACTTGGAGGGTTCAGGAAGCAATTGCCTGTGGATACTGAAGAAGAACGATACAAGGTCAATTTCTGACAGAAGATCCCACCATATATAATGGGGGAAGGGCAAATTTTTCTACAAGGGTGTTAGGTAAGCTGAAAGCAACATGCAAAAAATATTAATCTGGACCAGTACTTTACACCATATACAAAAGTCAGTTCAAATGGAATAAAAGCAGGTACAGAACACCTGAAATCCTAAAACTCTTTGAAGAAGAAAAAAGGCATTAAGGTTCTTGACTCTGGTCTTGGCAGTAAGTTTTTTTTTTTTTAAATTTGACAAAATCTAAAAAAGCAAAGGCAACAAAAGTGAAAATAAACAAGTAGAACTACATCAGCTTAAAATTTTCTGCACAGCAAATGAAACAGTGAAAAAATGAAAAGGCAACATATGTAGATAAGGATTAATACCTAAAATATATATAAGGAACTTTACAAAAAAAGATAATCTGATTTAAAAATAATTAGAACCGAGTAAACATTTTTCTGAAGAATTCCTACAAATGGTAATTCATAGATGTGAAAAGGTGAAAAGGTGCTCAACATCAGCAATCATCAGAGAAATACAAATTAAAACTACTTATGAGGCGTTATCTTCATTTGTTTGAATGGTTCTTTTCAAAACTTAAGAGATAACAAGTGTTCACCAGGATGTGAAGAAAGGAATTTTTACCAAGTTGGTGGGAATATAAATTGGTGCAACCACTATGGAAAACAGTATGGAGACACATCAAAGAATTAAAATTAGAACTACCATGTGCTCCAACAATCCCACTTCTGGGTATTAATTTAAGAAAATCAAAACAAAATATAAAAGGTACCTGTACTTTATGTTTATTATAGCATTAATCATAATAGCCAAGATACGGAAACAGTTTAAGTATCTATTGATGAATGAGTGGCTAATGACAGATATTTTTATGTATACATTACTTCTTATATATTCTGTACACAAGACATTGTTAATATATAATTGTAATATTATATGTATTAGTGGAAAATTATTCATCCATAAGAGAGAAGGAAATCCTACTCTTTGCAATAAGATGGATGGACTTTGACGGCATTTTGCTAAGTGAAATAAGTCAGACAGAAAAAGGCAAATATTGTTTTATGTCACTTATGTGTGTAAATGTGTAATTTGAAAATGATTAACTCATAGAAACACAGTGTACAATAGTGGTTACCAGAGCCCAGAAGTGAGTAAAATATAGTGATGTTGGTCAAAGAGTATGAACTTTCAATTATAAGTTCTGAGGATCTAATGTATAGCATAATGATTACAGTTTATTATTATAATCATATAATATTATTAATATTATATAATCTTAAAATATTATTAATAATCTTGTTATGAGAGTGAATTTAAATGATCTCACCAAATAAAAAGAAATGGTAATTATGTGTCTTGATGGAGGTGTTAGCTAACACTATGGTAGTAATCATTTTTGTATTATATATTTGTAACAAATCAAAATATTGTACCAAAATTATACAATGTTGTATGTCAGTTATATCTCAATGAAGCTGTAAAAAAAAAAAACAAACAGTGCAGTCACCCCATACAAATATGGAGCCTAATGGGGGCTTTTGACTGTGAATCATTACATTTTCATCTCAAACATGGTACAAATTCTGTGGGAAAAGACATTATCAGACACTCCTTTAGTCCTGTGCTATAATTTCAACACTCTCAGAACACAGATGAAAGATTACCAAATGCTCTAACATGCCTTTTTGTTAATTGTTACTATCATATATGATTTGAATGTTGACTATAATAATTAGGTATTGAATATCAAATATTATTACAAAGAATATTTTAAAATATGAGCTCTTTCTAGTGTTTTAAATGTTGAAACTATGATTCAGTGAAATAAGTTTGAACTCCAATGATTCAAACTTATTTTAAAACAATCCAAAACCCATAATATTTTCATGATATTATAGAAATACCATAATGATTACCATAGTGAAACCTTATAAATTTTAAGGAATTCAATTGAAATTGCTTTCTGTTATTATAGTCATATAAAGATTTCTTGATGTTTGATGTTTTTCCTTTGAGAAATATATCTAAATTATTTTCTTTATTGTCCATCTTTTGTGGTTCATTTAATATCTTTAAAATTTATTATGTGATTGTGCTATGAAACATTTTAAATAATGCTATTAAGTTATTTTGGTAGTAATGTTTATTTTAAAATTACATTATTGAGGTGGCATTGACTCATATCATTGTATATATTTTACACATATAAGTCCACACCTCTATAAATGTATATTATTACACTATACACACCATCAGAACACCAGTAATGGTCTGTTATAGCCCATGAGTTCTACTCCCCTATTTGCTCACAACCCTTCCCCCTCTCCTTGTGGTTACCTCAGTGCTGCAGTCAGATTACAAGGGTTTGTTTTGAATTGGTTTTATCTGTTTCTTTTCTTTGTACTTTAATATGCCATACATGAGTGAAAGCGTACAGTATTTGTCTTTGTGACTTACTTCACTTAGGATAATTCCCTACATTCCATTCATCTTGTCACAAATGTCAAGATTTCAGTTTTTTTAATAACTGCATATATTTCATTATGTTTATATTCCGCATTTTCTTTATCCATTCATCTGTCTTTGGACATAAGGTGTTTTCATGACTTGGCTTTCATAAATTATGCTTCAGTGAACACAGAAGTGCATAGAGCCCTTCGAATTAGTGTTCTTAAATTTTTTTTTTTTAATTTTTATTAGGAGAGGGATTGCTGGGTCATCTGGTGAATGCACTTTTAAAGTTTTGAGAAAGTTCCATACTGTTTCCATAGAGGCTGGATCAGTCATCATTTCCACCAGCAGTGTATAAAGGTTCCTTTTTCTCTACACCCTAACCAACACTTGTTGTTTCTGACCTATTTGTATATATTGAAATCCTTTTTGGCATGTCCTACTCCTCTGTCCTTCCCCTCTCCTGTCCTGTCATTCCCCTCGCCTGTCCTGCCCTACTGTCCTCTCTCCTTCCCTAGGCTCCAGATTATAATAACTGCTTTAAAATCTTTGATAATTTCAGTATCTGGGACATCTTGTGTTTTCGTCTATTGTGATGGTCTTTTCAGCTGGACACATTTTTGAGATTCTCTTCATTTTAAGTACTTCTGGATTATAATCTGATCATTTTGAATATTACATTGTGAGACATTTGGTCCAATAAAAATCAATGGAGATTGTTTGTTTTAGAAGGAAATCAACTCTGTTATATTCAATCCATGAATTCTGCATAGCTTTTTTTTAGTGAGGGGAAATGCCAGTGTCAGTGCAGTTTTCAAAGCATTTGATATGCTGCTTGGGGTCTATCCCATGTGTGTCTCTCAGGATTGAATTTGGAAATGAGTTTGTTCATAACATAATTAAAGGATCTGCTTTTCCACATCCCTCCTTTGGGAGTCGCCTCATGTTCTACTACTCCCAAAGTTCTGTTTCCTTGTCACCATTTTGATGTATATTTTCTCATGATTTTCATCTTTACCTGTATGGTGGATATATATCACATCTCATACATGTATCATGAAACTGATAATTGTCATGTTCCAAAGAGAATGAAAGACTGATTGCTGTATTCCTTCCTTGTGAAGGTTTCACTGCTATGAGAAGCAGACATTAAACATATTTTTTAAAGCTATCAGGCTTGTGATGGATGAATTATGAAGTTATGAAACCCCGCCAGGCATAACTCAATATCTTAGTCATAAGTATTTTTCGTCTCATGAAATTATTTTGAAGACACTTTAATAGCTGGTATTTCATTGTGTAGGTATATTTTAATTTTAATGTGGAGGTTGTTTTTAATTTTTAGCTGTTGTAAGTTAAGCAGTGAACATTTTAGCAGTTAAGTCTTTGTATGTGATTACAACATTTTTTTTAATGATACATTACTAAAAGTCATATTTCTGGGTTAGGCAAAAAGAAATACTGTCTTTGGTAAATGTACATTATCAAATTGGATACCATGAGTATTATATCTTTTAAAGTTTTCACCAGCAGTGGAAGAACATGCCCATTTTACCACACCTACATTGTTATATATCAGTACTTAAAATACTTTTTTTTAACAATTTGATAACTTTGTTGGTAAATTAATCTGCATGTTATTTATTGCAAGAACATTGGACCACTTGTTTTATCAATGAATGACTAAAGTCATTTTTTTTCAATGAATGATTCAAGTTTCTTTTCCAGTGTTGTAAGAGTATTTATCTTTTTGTTATTAATTTATTAGGATTTGTGCAATAAAGATATTCGCCCGAGAAAAGGGCTTTGAGAAAAAAAAAAAATCAATAGAGGGGAGCTATGAGAAAAGAAAAAAACTCTGCTATTATTTCTCTGCTCACATTCACTACACTTCATGCCAGAAGTGAGAGGTTTCCCTAATACTGACACTAAATGCCTGGATTTAGTGTAGACCCCACAAGATAATAACTCAGTCTTGTAAGATTTTCTGTCACTTCAGACACGAATTATAAGTAGTAGGCACCTGTGTTACCCACAAATCCTGTCTCTTCTGACTACAAATCAAGTGTTCCCATAACCTTGTCCTTGTGTTGGGTAATGTGCTAGCATGACAGAACCCCACAAAGAGCTTACTTTTCATTGCCAATTTTTAACAAAGGATGTTTTAAAGAGTACAAATGAATAACCAGATAAAGAGATACATACTGCAAAGTCAGGAAGGATTTCATGATGAGGAGCTATTGTGCCTATGGAGTTGGCTTATGCCACCTTCCAGCACATGGATGTTTTCATCAACATAGAAGCTCTTTGAATCCCATACTTGGAGATTTTTATGGAGGTTTTATCATATGGTCTTGATCAATTAACTCCTTGCATAGCCCCCTTACTCTTTCTGGAGAATGGGGCAAGGGTTCTAAACATAGCTTAGTGTTTCTGGTAACCAAACCCTATCCAGAAGCTTACCAGAGTCACCTCATTAGAACAAAAGATGCTCTTATCACCCAGAAATTTCTGTGGGATTTAGGAGCTCTTTATCAGAAATTTATAAGTGTCTTAGGAGGTCTATGGCAGAAATTGGGGTCTAAGTCCAAAATATTAGCATGAATTAATATAACATAAATATATAACATATTTATAGGTATTATGTATTACACTTATATATTATACATAATATACACTTAAATATGTATATATAGAGAGCTAGCTATGAATCATTTATCTCTTTGTCAAGCCCCAAATCAGTTAGTGAATCACATCTATAACTTTATGTTCTATTATGATATGAATATGTATGTTTCTTTTGCCTGTACACATTTGTTCATTCTTGCCAAAGATGAATGAAAATAAATGTAATATTTGAAATACCATTTACTTCAAGTATTTGAAGTGAATGACATACCAAAAATAAATGTTTATTGAAGTTCAGATATTTCTTTCCTTAATGATTGCTGGTATTTGTTCAACTTTTATTTCTTATCTCATAGATCTACCAGTTTTACAGATTAACTACAAATTCAGTGTGGTCTTTGGACCAGCTGTGTCCTTATAGCTATGGGATTGTTTTGGGGGAAGAAGGATTACAGGGCCTTGTTGTTGGTCACTTGTGGCTTTTTTTTTTTTTTTTTTGGTCTCACTGGAATTGTAAATGTACATGTTTTTCTGCCCTTCCAAGAATAGTGTGAAAGTAAAATGACTTTACTCTGCCCGTTCAACAGGTTCCTTACTTCTAATTTGCTTAGAAGTATATGCCCATTTTTCCTTAGACATTAAAAGCAAAAATGCCATTGGAGTTATAAGCAAAGGAAGAAAATGTTGCTTGATTGTTGAAAAAAAATTACTGTGTGTACATGCATGAGGGATATGATGTGTGCTTAACTGACATGATCATGTACATATGGTTTGAGGAGCAAGTTAAAGACAGAAAATAATTGATAAAGTGCAGAATCCGGATGATATAACAAAGTGTTACAAAATTAGTTTCTCCTTTGGTAATAATAAGGAGGTGCCCATACCAAGAAGTTAGACTTCCTGATGGTTTTTGAAGACTAATTTAACATTTTATTGCCAGAAAATTAACTTCTAAAAGCTGGCATTAATTTCAGTCTTATTTAGAGTCAATGGATTAGTAATGAAATATCAAAGGAAAAGTACAGTCACACTTAAGTGTTTTCAATGATAATAATGACTTCAAACTTGATAAGAAAATTGAAAAAATTTACTCCCTTCCTGTATTTTTTGTAACAAATGAACATTTACCATGGAGAATATGATCTTCGTTAAGATGCATTCAGAGTAGGACATGTCAGAAAATGATTCCAACTTGATTAAAATTTTCTTCTTATATTCAGTCAGCTCCTTATATTGATTTTCCAAGTGGAAAAAAATGAGAATTTTAAGCCTTTCTAAAACATTATGGAAATGTTCAAATCAGTAAACTTTAAAAAGCTAATCTGAAGATCCAAATCAGTAAGTGACAATTAAGAACTCTCCAGATCTGAGGCAAATAAATGTACTGAATGATCAGTTCTAAATGGGCCTAGATAAGGACTATCTTTGATTTCTCTGATTTTCAAATGTATTATTTCCAGGAATTTAAGTAGTGATTTACAAAGTTTTATTTTTTCAATTTCTTGTGGGTATAAAGTAGAAGGAGACTGTGGTGTGTTTTATGTGGCTTTGTATTTCCATC
The DNA here is from genome assembly GCA_004024925.1 of Scalopus aquaticus. Classification (NCBI taxonomy): domain Eukaryota; kingdom Metazoa; phylum Chordata; class Mammalia; order Eulipotyphla; family Talpidae; genus Scalopus; species Scalopus aquaticus. The sequence goes on from PVIJ01001293.1 coordinate 15,974, forward strand.
TTAAAATTTGCCTACATGATTTTGTAATTTTTTTTTGTGTTAGCTATATTCATCCACATAGTTATTATTCAATAATTTTTGTTTGAACTGAATGACTAAAAAGTAAAAGTTAACTTAACGACTTAATACAGATAGTTTGCACAATACGTAGGTAATCTATCACTATTTTGACTGATATTTAATGTTTATTTCCAATACATTGGCTTTCTTTGGGTATAATTATTCTTTGAGACTATTTAAAGATTGAGAAAGTTTTTAGAATGAGCAGCCCAGTCTTTGTTTTTACTTTGGCACTGAAATATGTTTATTTTGTGTAGTTCACATAGTTATTGTCTTGTATCCTTTCCAGTCATTTCTATTTTGTATTCTCTATGGTTTTCCTGTTTTTAACTTACTAGTGATTGTCTTTTATTTTTGTGAAATGTACTTAACTCTGTCCTGATAACTCTAAGGCCTTCCTTTAAGATTGCACTGAGACTAGCCTAGCCTTAAAGTGTCCACATTAGCCTTTTGTAAGTTAGAAACATCACTTTATAAATCACATTTTATGGATTTGAAGATATAAAAATAACAGGTTTTTATATTATGTGAACAAAAATATCTTACTGATAAATGTTGCACTTCCAATAACTATTTCATCTGCGATATCTCAGATGGTATATAAAATCCCCAAATTATTTTTAAAAATGTTTTATCATTATGTTAATTTTGATTATTAGAAAATTTAAAAATTTTTTGGAATACAATGAAAAGGAAATTGAAGTCTACCCACATTTCCATTGCTCTGTAATATCCTACTTTCACGTGTATAATTGAATATTCATTAAATGATTCATTATATTCAAGTTTAATTACATGTCATATGTTTAACCATTCTTCAATTATCGTTTGATCATTCCAACTAGGTAAATGTTAGAGAATTATATCAGAATCAAGAAAAGAGGAGGGGTAAGTTTTAGAACTAGATGAGGCATTTAGTTGAAGAGTTTGTTCATCATGTGGTTGGAAATGCAGTTTGAAAAAGAATTCTAGCAATACTACTTAAAGATAACCAGTGCAGTCAGTGGTTGAAGTCTTACTCATGGGTAGTATATCTGAAGAACTCAGAAATGAGATTGCTTCCTTTTTTGGCATACAATTTTTTTGTTTGTTTTATTTTCGACAGACCATATTATTTGTCTGCATTTATTCAGATTATAAATTAAACTTCCATTTCTTCCTCAGTTTCTTAAGGGAGATGATCACTCATTTGTATACTTTAAATGTGCTATATCTGAAAGAATCTTATGCTCTTGGTGGCTACAATTATATAATAAAAAACTAGGATATACAACTAATTAGCTAAGTAATATTCTTTTGATAATTTTTATCAGCTTTATTATGTATGGTACAGCATTGTGGAAAATTTTTCTCTGATACTTTTCTCTGTTGTCTCACAGATGTTGAATATTAAAATTCTAACGATTGTCTGAAAAAGAATACCTTTCCTACTGGTTTTGTTATGTCAGGATTTGTTATTGTGAATAAAATGATTGCATACTATTCATGAACCGTGAACTATTAATAACCTTGAAAATTCCTAGTGAATGAAAAAGGAACTAATGAGTTATATTTATTTGTTTTAAGTTCTGCTGTTTATGTTTTTCTCCTGTGGTTTAGACTACACAAACCAACAACAACAAAAAGCATATCCATGCTTTGGGAGTCTGCATCTCTTTAGCTCTTCTACTATATTTATTCCTTATATTTCTCAGAATTTGGTTTGGGCTTATTTCAATATTGAAAAACATGCTCCATAAAATAATTACCATCTGGTTCCAGGAATCATCTGAAGTGGGATGCAGATGCAGTGTTTTCGTGAATCTTGTCATAGAACTTTTGCCAAAATACTGTGCCTCTTATAATTAAATAACTGCTCATTAACAGTCTTTACCAATAGCTTTGAGGAAAGAAATGCTGGAATATAATGTACCATGCAATTTTCTCCCCTATTAGAAAGCAGAAAATGAAGACATTGTTCTCACACCTGATGGCACCAGGGAGTTTCTGACATTTGAAGTTCCGCTTAATGATTCAGGATCAGCTGGTCTTGGTGTCAGTGTCAAAGGAAACCGATCAAAAGAGAACCATGCAGATTTGGGAATCTTCGTCAAGTCCATTATTAATGGAGGAGCAGCATCTAAGGTAAGCAGATGTCAACGTTATCAATCATAGGCATAGGAACTTAAGTGGTTAATTTCTCCTATCTTGGAAACATATACACTGTAGAAGATTGTAAACTGCCCTTTATGCTTGTAGACTTGTTACTGTGACCTGTGAATTAAACTGACAGATTAATGAGATTAACGAGACAAAACTTTATAAATTTAACTTTAAATTTTATATTTTCAGGGTACAGAGAAAAATTTCCCCACCCCATCAGTGTTATTCTAAAGTTTGAGTGATGAACAAACTAACATCAAACAGATTAGTAGGAGAAAAGGCCGCCACAATTTAATAACGTGTATGGAAAATGTATATGATTGTAAATTCTAAAGAACAATGTGAACAAGGGATATTTATCCTGAGTTTAGGGACCTAGGGAGTCAAAAAAAGAGAGCATGGAGACTTAACATGACAGACAAGAAAGGATTTCCTCCTCCATACACTGATTAAAAAGGAGACTCTTAGAGGAGACTTGTTCACTGATAAACCTACATGTGGATGAGATCTTGCAAACTACATCTTTCTAGGACATGGAAGAAGGAACAGTTGTTACTTCAGTTAGGAAAAGGGCAGACTCTTAGGATGATGATCTCTTATTCTTTTGGGGCACAGGGAAAAATTTGTGCAAGGACAAAATTTTTTCCTAAGCCTCAAGAGATTTCACTGTTGTTAGCTCAAAATACTCTTGCCAGGGTGTGGCATCTTGCGGAAACCAGTTTTAAGAGTCTTGGGGTTTTCTGACTTGGACAGCTTCAAGTATATATTCTGCTCTATAGAAAAGAGTTGAAAACCCAAAGAAATGTTTAGGCTCAGTAACGTAATATATCATCTTAACAAAGAACAATAAATATTGGAGGAGGAACTAGACAAAGAAAAGGGGTTTAGACTTTGAGGGGCAGTAAATTGTGGAAGGATAAATATATGGGTAAACTAATGGTTGATAAGGTTTAATTAGTGAAGTTGGTCTTTTCAAGCTCATCAGTGCCAGTGGCAGACTTGTTTTTCCAGTGAAGGAAAGGGGACAACTTCACAAAGAAAAATAGATGGCATGACTTTGGCCAGAAAGGGAGAGGGAAGAGAGCTACTCTATGCCTGGATTTCTCAGTTGATTTCAGCTCAAGATGATTCTTATGCCAAAACTCATGTATATTTTATTGAGGCACAGATACTCCTAACTTTTCTGGTTTCTACGCAGTCCGTCCCCTGCCCCTCTGATCAAACAACTAGAAGAAATCTCAGTGTTTTCTCATTTTGGGAGAAGCCCATAACTTTACTCCACATTTTTTTTCTTGCAGAATTTTAACCCATATTTATTTTAGTTAAATGATGATAATCTATGTAAAGATTTAGCATAGGTTCTGGGGCAGAGTTGCCATACAGTAAATTTTAATTTTTCCCCCGTTTTGCTTCTGGGTTACTCATACTATTTCCCAGTTTAGGGAAAATTTCCTGGATGTTTTCTCAGAGGCCATTTTTCTGCAGTCTAATAGCCTTGAGTTTTTCCGTGTCTCCAGTCAGATTGCAAATAACCTCACTGGGTGTCTATGGAAGCAAGAAAGTAATCACTTTGTGTCCCTTGAATTAGCATGCTATTTTGGTAAACAGATTATGTTAATGACTTGATTTACAAATGTATAAATGATTGAAATAGGCACAGTTTGCAATGGCTGCTTAGACATTATTATAATAGTGTTCAATTGGGCATAATCCATTAGGATTAAAGCACTTTTTTTTTTGCTTTCTTTTTACTTAACTAAAGGGAAAGCAACTTTTTTTTATAACAGACTATCTAATAGCTCTTACTTCTACCTGTTTTCTTCCCAGGATGGAAGGCTTCGGGTGAATGATCAACTGATAGCAGTAAATGGAGAATCCCTGTTGGGCAAGACAAACCAGGATGCCATGGAAACCCTCAGAAGGTCTATGTCTACTGAAGGGAACAAACGAGGAATGATCCAGCTCATTGTTGCCAGGCGGATAAGCAAGTGCAGTGAGGTACGAATAAGAAATGAAGGGCAGTAGCATTTGAAATTATAACAACTAAGTTTCCATCTTTTTTTTTAAAGCTTTTTTTATTTAGGCATACAAAAACTGGGATGTAGGCCTGAGGTGTGGGGTGTTGAGAGGATTCACCAGAGACAGTGTGGAGAGCAGAACACATGGAGTAATTGAAGTGCACTGCTGAGGAGAGCAGCAGGCGAGACAGGAGAGGTCTGCTGCACCATGTGGGAAGCTCCCTGGCTGGGGATTGAACTCATGCTGCAGTGGCTGCGGATACTTTGATAGTGCTGAGACTTAACCCATTGTGCCACCAGGGAGGCCCTAAGTTTCCATCTTAACATTGGATAATAATGGCAGATCCTGGCACTTCAACTCAAAAGACTGTGAATTATCTTTGCTTTAATTTTATTGTGTTGTCAGTAGATTATGATTTACTTTTTAAATTCTATGATCCAAATATTCCAAATTAGATGTACTTTAATAATTTTATTGCCAACTCAACAGATAACACTGGGATCTTAAAGCTACTCTCACTGAGACATCTTCATGTAAACAGGGCCACGCTTTTCTGCTAAGAAACAGCAATTTCTCTTTATTCCTTGAGAGGGAGAAACTGTGAAACTCCAATTGCTTGTTTGTTGATTTATCTAAAATGGGATGACTCTTACAAAGGCTGCAATAGGGGAGTATCTCTTGTGATACTGTCCAAAGTCTTACCCTTCTGTCCCCTACCCCCTCTTTTTCTTCACTGCAGTACTCTGTAGTGTACAGTACATGTCCCTTTATCTGTGGAGGATAAAGCTCCAAGACCCTCAGTGAAGGCCTGAAACTGCCTATGGTACCAAGCCATATATGTTCTGTTTTGTCCTATCTGAATACACCTCTGATAGAGTCCAGTTTCTAAATTAGGCACATTAAGAGATAAACAGCTATTACTATTGATAAAATAGCATAGCAGTTAAATAAATGTTATGCGAATGTAGTTACTCTCTCAGAATATCTTATCGTATGTAATATTTTCAGACTGTTGTTGACTTTAGAAAACTGAAACTGTAAAAAGAGACACTGCTGATAGCTGGGCGTAATTGTATAGAATGAATATTTTCACATGAGTGCCTGATTTTCCAGTTACACCTATTGCAGTATGTCATGACAACATATGATAAAGTGTGTGTTTAGGAGTAGGAATAGAGTATCCTCTCCTGAAGGTTATGAGCATGTTTTCCCAAATAAGTAAAAACATAATAAATAGGGACCTACTTTCTTTTGTTGTCAGGCATATCAAAGTTAAAGACAAGTCATGTATAAATTTTATAATATTGGGACCTGAAAACAAAGCAAATTTCATTTACCTATTATATATTCTGTGACATCCAGAATGTCTAATAGAATGAGTGAGCTTGACAATTAATAGAGCAAAGCTTGTTGAAAGGTACGTTGTTGTTTTTATTTTTAATTGATGCGCAAATCCCCACATTTATCAATCAGCTAAAACAAAATGACTAGGGAATCATACAAACTGAAAATTACATCTGAATTGCTTAAGCATTTTTCTTAATTTTAAAATCTAAGTTTAATAAATATGTAAAGCAAAGTTCTCAGGGTATCATTATCATCCATCGAATCTATAATACAGTCATGTTTTACAACAAAAATATACCCTTGAGATCAGTGAGTTGTCAGTATAAAAGTTTCTATCTTTTGAAAGACTATTGACCATTGACTCACATTTATTTTCTAAATGGAGAATGAACTAACTGTAATTAACAATTTAATTTCCACAGCAAGTAATCTTAAATTAAAATCTGTGTGGAAAATAGTTGGGCATAAAAATATTAACTTTTATAAGTATAAATGCTAATCTTCAGAGTAGGCTACTGGATTGGTTTTTTGAATAGTAGTTTTTATTGATTGCCTGGTCTTTTCAATTAAGTCCAGCCAATTGCCATTTAAAAACCTTTCAACATGAGTTTATAAGACAACTTGTTCTTTATTAGTTCTTTTTCTAGAAATGAATTATTTCATATTCTACAAGATAGTATTTATTTGACTGATGTTTATGAACCACCCACTCTATTTAGAAAATGTGTTAGGTTCTGGGAAGACTGCAGTGAATAAAGCAGATGGAATTCCCTCTTTCATAGAACTTACACTGGACAACAAAACATATTCTTAATCTCATTAAGAAATAAACTAAAATTGTAATGCCTCCTCAAAATTTTCCTTTAGAGGAAAAATTGAATGTTAGAGGAAGACTTAAAAAATAATATCCTGAAAGTTTGCACCCTGAATCCAGACATGCTTTTGTCTGATTCATATTATTCCCTATTATTCCCCCAAACAGTAACAAAGCAAACTTGTGCCAACCTGAAAATGTTTGTACAAAAGTAGTGATTTTATTCTCTGTTGCCCTGTAAAAGACATGATATTGGAATCCCACTGAAAAATCTTTGTGTCTCATTCACTTCTGTGTATGAATTTCTGTGAATGAAAATGATTTAAGGGAACAGCTGTAGTAGACAGTAATACACTTTAGTACTTAGTATGGTGTCATTTTCATACATTGCAGGTTATTACTGTTCTTAGGATCAAATAAGCTTTTAAACAATTATGTAAAAAAATCTTATCACAGGTGCTGTGCCTTCTTTGTAATACCAAGCAATAGAAGACTTTTGTACTAATAGGGGGTAACTAAAGAATTCTATAAAGACAGGCTATAAAGACAGATTCCCATAAGGCATAAGACATGATTTTCCTGCTGTTGAACTTATGTATTACCTCCAGAAAAACAGCTTCCTGAATTATCAGTGGGGTACATGTAAATTAGGTTACAGTAAATATTGCTAGGAGGATAGGGGGTCTTGTCATGAATGAACTTTACTTCCAAATAATGTGCCTGAGTCCTCTCCTTTGGGCTCTATTAGTCAACTGTGTGGTCCAGTCTTTGCACTATCACAAAATTATACTTTAGTAATTCATCTTTGAGTCAAAGATTTGCATAATTAATGTTAATGTACAGAAGATGAGAATTAACAAAGGAAAAATTCTTTTTGTATGTAACATCTGTCTTTGCTCTTCACTTGTATATGGGCAGTACTCTATATTTTCATAAAATGTTTTCTTTAGAAATTAATTTCCAACTCTCCACACTGGTTATCATCTTATTTCACTGCTATTTATCCGTGTACAACACATTTGAAGATAATCTCTGGAACCCATTGCTAAGTCTTGTTTCTGTCTACTCTAAGTTTCCCTTTTCTAGTTTATTTTTTTTAACTAGTGTTCCTCAAGGCTCTTTCTAGGCTGTCTTTTCTTACTTCCCATGTTGCTTGGTGAGCTTCATTCCATGGTTTTCAGGTACCATTTTAGTATGATGCATCCTGTAACCCTGTTTCCAGCTCGGAACTCTATTGTAATTCCAGATCCCTTTGTACAGCTACTATAGAAATTTTCAAAACCTTGTCCTTTTTTCTTTTAAAACCTGTTCCTTCTTGAGTTCCATCATCCTCCCCACTCTGGTAAATGACACTACCATTCTTCACTTATTGAACTTGGAATTCTGGGCTCTCCCTTCACTTCTCAAATGCTTTACTATCTTGTAGGTTCTGCATCCAAGCTCTCTTCAACCCACTTTTCTCCATTTCCTCTACCACTGCTCAAATATAGGTCTTTCATTTCACTGGGCTTACTATTATTGCTCTGGAAGGATTTTTTTGCCATCATGGTGTATCATCTCATCTGAGCTCATTCTGCACATTGTAGTAAGGCAGGCTTTTCTACAAAATAAGTTGATCACATATGTCATTCCCTGCTGAAATCTCTTCAGGATTTTCCAGTGCCTCCATGATAGGTCCCCATCTCCACCCCATGGTCAATGAGGACATGCAAGAAGCCATCTGTTCCCCCTCCAGCCTGTCCCTGTGTTCTATGTTCAAGTTACTCAGCTCTACTAGCATTTTCTCAGATATGTAATGTTCTCTCTCACCTCCAGGTTTTCCACAGATGTTCAATCGTCCACTTGTACTAGCAAAGACAGCCTTAGATTCTAGTTTTCTCTCACCACAGTGTCTTCATAGTCCTGTGTATTTACCATCACTTGTCAGCTGTCACACTGTCACAGTTTCCATTTTGGTTTTCTTTCTCTGAAACATAAAATTCTGAGATAGCTGGATCTACTCTGCTGCTTTGTTCCTATCTCTCAATCCCTGGTATTCGACCCAGGTGCTAATACCTAAACAAGGACTAAAGGATAGGGAAATAATCCTAGAGTGCCTGAATCTGCAGATTTAGAAAAAAGAGTACTTTAGATATTATTAGAGACTGAACTTCTAAGCAAATAATCAGGGCAACAAAATGAAGTTCGTGGTGGTGATCTTGGATTTCCTTTGCCTTCCTTATATAGAATGCTCTTAAGTACAGTTAAAAATATTTCACCCATTTGTTAAATAAACTCCATTGTTGTTGTTCAAGAAAAAAATATTTCATAGCTGCAATTGTTTCATTTACAAGAGAAAAGACCTTATATCCCCCTATTTTGTGCTCCTGAAGGATGGATTAGCTTTTTTTTGAGAAATATTTTTTAAGTTCCACTGGAAAAAAATATGTAAAACAAGAGGCAGAAAAATTGGTATCAATACAGGGACTAATTTGCTGTGGACTTTCAAAGAGAGTGGAGAGAAATGGGAATAAAAACCTGAGATTGTGTGCCTCACTGGTGGCGCAGCAGTTAAGCACTGCGCTGTGGAGCTGTCGGCAGCGGCTGTGCAAGTTTGACGCCTGGCCAGAGAGATTCCCACATGGCGTGGCAGACCTCTCCTGTCTTGCCCGCTGCTCCCCTCAGCAGTGTGTTTCCCTCAATCTTCCTATTCTGCTCTCCACTCTGTCTTTGGTGAACCCTCTTGCCATCCCATGCCTCTGGCCTGTACCCCAGCTTGTTGCATAAATAAATAAATCTTAAAAAAAAAACAACAGCCAAAAAACCCTGAGATTGTTCCTTGAGTATTAACAATTACCTGAATAAGTCAATTATAATCATTTTAATGTTCTAAAGAAAGTAGTATTTGCAGAAATTGCTGCAATTTAATATAGCTTCTGGCATTAAGTATATCTATGCTGCATGTGATTTTATGTAATGCCTTGTCTTAGTACTGGAGAGAATGTGACCAGGTGAGTTTTTGTCTTAGACCCCATACTGAAGGATTTAGTCATTGAGCACTACTTTAAAGTGAATTATCTCTCTAGGTTTAATCTTCTTAGAATTATAAAGCCATATTTGAATAGGGAAGGATCTAAGATACCATTTATGAGTCTCTTCATTTTATATATAGGAAATAAATATAGAGAGGTCAAATGATTTGCTTAATGACTGTAAGACTAAGGAGGTAGCAAAGTATTTTAGAAGCGAGGTGTTCATTCCTCTTATGCATGTGAGTGGGTCTAATAGACTGTGTTGTTCATGGAATTTATATGCCGGTTGTACTGAGGAGGAGAATGCAATAAAATCATGGGTTTTGGCATCAGAATCAGTTACATTCTGGGTCTCTGACATATATGCCGAGTATACTACTCAAAGGGCTTCCTTCGCCTCTCGCATCCTTGTTGCCCACAGGGGATGTGGAGGAATTTAAATGTGGTCCTGCATAAAAACCCAACCTGAAACTGAACTTAAAACTCCTGCCACTATTTTCCAAAGCTAGATCCTGTGTTTTATTTGTTGTATCTCCCTCTTCTTTGGAAGTTAGTACTCTCTACAGTGGTTGATTATTGTCTGGGTCAAAATTCTTTTAATTTCACCATTGTGCCTTATTCTTAGCTTTGAAGGCCTACTTCCATGTGGCCTAGTATGTATAATCTGAGTCACTCACATAGAAATGCGTTAATTCAGCCAATTACTCATCCAGTTCCTGCCGTGTGCCAGGCACTGGGGGTAAAATAGAATAAGCCCGTAAAGAATGAAATATTGAATAATACATTTGTACATTATTTACAAGGACCTGTTTTTTAAGTTTACTGAAGGGGTCATGGCCTTATCTATGCTAACTTTTCAATGTCTGTAATAGAGATGGAGGGGTACCTTTTTTCAAATGTGAAAGACATCACTCACCCACTATTGCAAATTCACAACATGCAATTTTCCTAAGCCCCAGAGAAATTGTTTACTTTTTTAAAAGAAACCAAGATTTTAACTTTTCCTAAGAAAAGAATTATACATTCTATAATAATATAATGAAAAGCAGTCATTAGATAATATCCAGTTCATTATTAAAATTGCTTTTGTTATTTTCTGATTTTAAGAGCAACATGTGATTATTTGAATATCTCTTCGGAGCATGCTGTATATATATTGTTTTTAGATTTTGAGATTATTCCCAATATGTATACTTTTGTAAATAAAGTTAGGATAAATATTGATTCACATGAATCTTTATTATTCATTTAGCTTATTATTTCCTTAGGATAATTACTACAAAGTGAAATACCTGGCCTAGTGAGAGACTCTAAGATGTGCTTTGACTTGTCACATATATTTCCCATTACTATAGGGAGACTATATCACTCTGCACTCCTACCAATATAGATTATATTATTTCAACCTACAGCTAATTCTTTAATGGGTAAAAAGGCTTTCTGTTTTCCATGGGATGGAGATGAGGGCATCCAACATACCTCCTCCTAGTTGGGAAAGAATGAAGGTATATTAAAGAACATTTTGATCTTTAAACAACAAAGTGAAAATTTCAGCTATTTTATTTTGATTTCTACCTACATAAGCTTTGTTTAGTTCAGGTTTTCCATAAGCCTGCAAGGGCCTGGGAGTAGCTACAGAGCAGAGACTAAACTGCTTTTCCATGATGCCTCCCTTTGCCTCCCCTATGCACTGCCACAGGACCACTCATTTCTCCGTTAACTCATTTTCTTGCAATAACAACAAAAATTTCATCCAAAGATTTAAAACAAATCTGTGTGTCCTAATCAGTTTTTTTTTAAAGAAATTAAAAGGCATTGTATCTTCTGTTAAATATTTATGTAGTAGGCTATTAGTGTCTTCATTTGAATCTGTCTTTTGAGATGCAAATTGGACATGGTTAAAGAGGTTGGGGAGTTGTATACTCTTTCCCATGAAGAGATTAAGTGCTTGCTTCTTTCTGAACAAGCTTCTTATTGTTTTTGTCTAGAAAACTTGCATATATATTTCTTAAATGGAATTTTTATTTGACTTAATACTATCCTAAAATAGCATCTAGGGATATTTAGGGATTTCTCTTGAAGGAACTTTATAAAAATTTTCCAGAGTAGTGTAGTTTAATTAAATTAATTTAATTTAATTAAGCAAACTTGAGTTATGTGTCTGTCTTATGATAAAATAAATTATTATTGTATATCAAACAAAATTATTGTGTCTTGTGCATGGAGACTTGTACAGCAGGTTTATATGCTTACTTGATGTAAGTGCTCATTAAAAAATTTGCAGGTACTCGTTCTTAAAGATAGAGTATTTGTTTTTTTCCTCCAAAAATACCTTGAAATTTAGGTATAATATTTTCCAGAAAATATTTTTTTTACATCATAGACCTTGAATATTTAATTTACTTTTCAGTAAAGCTATTAGCTGTAATCTGCAATTAAAAAAAAACTAATAAAACAAATCCTCATATCACAATTTAAACCTTATTGAGTATAATTCACTAGTGCTGCAAGTTTATTATTCTTCTGCTGTTCAGTGTGCCTCCAGTTGTAATTGTGTTGACCCTTCAATGCATTAAATCTCCCCAGTGCTTATCAAACAAGGAGAGAGATAAGTCTACAAATAGGAACTTCATTAAATATCTCATTTATATTAAACAGATGATAGCTTCTAACAGAAATAATAATTTGTTCAGGCAAAGGAACCACACAGGAGAGTCGTGGTTTCATCTGTTGGAATGAATAGTCTTCTCCCAATTTGCCATGTCCTGCTGTGCTCCTCCCTGAATCCCAGCTCTTTCTCCCTCTGGCTATAAGCCAGTACCAAAATGTCCTAAGATATTAGTTCATGATTTAAGCTCAGAGCCCACATTGGGAGAATTGTACTTAAATAGCCTTTGTTCTTCCTTGAATCAGATTAGTTTCAAGGCCTCACTAATGTAGGTTCTTTAAGCATGTTATTTTTAGGAAAGACAAGACTTATAAGGCACACTATTTTAAATTAATGCCACACACAATTTTAATTCATGGTCATAGAAAGTGATCTGTATCCTTTGCTTTTAAAATAGATTGTATATATATGTGTAAAATGAGCATGTTGTCCCACTTTATTAGAATGTTTGGTCCCCTATACTGTTTGTTTACAGAGGTATATAATAGTATATATAAAAATAAACCTACATTATATAGATACTATTATATACCTCTTTATATACTGCATATATAGAGATATATAATATATATGTACCTATATTGTATATACTATTATGCATCTCTTTATATTCTGTATATAAACAATATAGGGGGACCAGATATTCTACACTATTAACATTATTCTGTCAGTTACTATCTCATGCTCAAATTACAGTAAGAGATTAGGGTGATTATTCCTAACTTCTAGCAGAAGATTTTTTTAATCAGTGTATTGTTCAAGACACCTGAGCTGACAATACTTTAGGTCTTATAGACTAGGTAGTAATTCTACCAGTACACATACAAATGTGTGCTATTTGTTAAGTATACTTAGATATAATAGGTGCAAAAAGTTTGAATTCCAACTTTATTCTGATAAAGCATATCTTGTGTTGGTCAGCATCTCAAAGAATTCTGAATTAAACTATAACTTACATTGACCTCGACCAAAAGCAATAGTGAAATTAAAAAAAAAAGCAACAAGAGTTTTTTTTTTAAGGTTTTATATACACATATATTTCCTCATTGGTTGAAATCTGACAGAACTTCATGGGAGGTACAGTGTAAGTGGCACAGAAAGTTGGTCATTAGGCAGAGCTGTCATCACAAATTATTTTGGTACAGGGTGAAAAGTTCTAGTTCATTTGGTACCCAGTTGGATATAGGCCTTGGGCAAGTTGTTATAATTCCCCCATGCTGCTAATGGGCCTCCAGTACTGATTTCCCTTAAATCTCCCCTCCCCACTGTTTCTATAGCTAAAGTCACCTGGAAGCCCTTCTGGACCTGAGCTGCCCATTGAAACCATGTTGGATGACAGAGAACGAAGAATTTCCCATTCCCTCTATAGTGGGATTGAGGGGCTTGATGAATCTCCTACAAGAAACGCTGCTCTCAGTAGGATAATGGGTGAGTCAGGTAAAACTATTTATCACGTCTTATTTTTATGCTTTTATTGGTTCACTGAAAGGTTATTAATGTAATATTAATGCCAAAGAGGCCCATGTTTATAAGAGAAAAAGAGCAGGTTTATTATAATCATTCAGGAAGTGTTAATGTGAAGAGAGCAAATCAGTATATTGATCTGTTAAGTGACTTTTAGATCCTGTAAAATGTCAGAAGGGAAAAAAAAAACAGAAGGATCATATAGAAATTTTTCCAGTGATCAAGATATTCTTAGCATATTGGCGATAATAATAAGCCATGTTTTTTTTTTTTTAAAAGTCCAAATTTAGTAGTTTATGGTAAGAAGGATTCAAAAGTTTTATGTCATTCAGCGTAGCACTATTAGGAGGGAGAGGAAAAAATACACATGTATGAAAAGTACATATATATCAGACACATCTATGGAGTATTCATATTTATTTCTTTTGCACTTAATAGGATGTTACCACATTTTAATTGCATTTCAACTTTTTCAAAGCCTTTGTTTTAAAATCCTGAAAACTAATTTTTTGCATCCTTTGTTTGGATTCAACACCATTCTGTCTGCATGGCCCCAAGTGGGTAATGAGGTTATTAGCACTTGTTCTGCAGCATTTTAGCTCTCTACTAACAGATCCGTTAATAAAGACTTGCTTTACCACAGGAGTGATTGGATTTACTGAGTTGTTCACCTTGGGATTAGCCTGTAAGGGTTTTAACATTTAAAACATAAGAAGCTGTTTTGATTAAAATAGCACCTGACATGAAAAACTTTGCTGGTATGTTTTGTAAGACTCCAATATAAAGTAAAACAATAAAGTTCACTCAACTTTGAGCATTTAATACAATTCAGGTTTCCATTATGAAATTTCATTAAAACGAGAATTTATTTCTTCAGTGAATGTTTATGGAACTCCTGCTATTGGCAAGACACTGTATATACTTTTGCTGTAGATACAAAGATGAGTGAGAAACAATCTCTGTCTTCAAATAACTTTCTACTAAGCTGACAGGAAAAATACATAAACATGATACGTAGAATTTTCTGTTCTTCCTTTAATCCTTCTGTTTCCTGTTTGGAAAAATTGCTAAATTCTCAATTTCTTTCTTTGTTACATGTAGAACTTAGATGTGCCTATTCTCTGTTTTTACTTTGTCAGCATTTTTCTTTTTGTCTGTTTGGCATAAATGAAATAGGGAAGGATGCCAAAGTTTTATACACCTGTTAGGTGACAGGCATAGTACGTAATTTATCACATTAATCTTTGTTTGTTAATGATCACTCTCTTTACTGCTATTGGATTTTCCATACTTTCTTGGTTTTGTATAAAACTTTAACTTTGTTAAATCATTTTTTATTTATGAAAATTCAGATCCCTTGAGAGAGAGAGAGTGCATGTGTCCCTGGATCTGTGGCATACAAAATGATTCGCTGTAATTTCCCCTTTATTATAGGAACATAGGACTTGCCATACTGAATGAGACCATTGGTCCACCAGTTCCTGTAACCTGCATCCTGCCTCCAATCCCTGATGCTTCAGAGGAAGGCGGAAAACTAAAACTAAAAACAAACCAAAAAAAGCCCCAATTCACCTAGTGACCTTTTGAAATGCTGTGTATATGGGGTTGAGGATTCCTTCATTTTCATCATAGTCTATTGCCCTGACATTGTTAGCTATGGCTTCTTTAGTCCTCTTACATTTGCATTATAGCTGACATTGTGCTCCATCCTTCTATTAGAGATGTAGTAGACTTTTAAAACTCCAGATGTTTTCCTCCAAAGCAGTAACGTCCCTCCCAGCTTTTTGTTTTGTGCTGTTATGCATGTCTTTTTGGACTGAGCATCACACCCTCTTTACTCTTTGATGATAGGTCATATTAATTTTAAGTGAGTTGGATATTTTCTTAAGACAGTTTTTTACATGTTGTGTTAGAAACTAGGGATCTTACATAGTTTTATCTTGAGAAATATATATGCTCATTTGACTTATACTGAGTTTTACAAATTTGAGTGTCAGTCCCTATTCCAGTATTATTGACCCTTAGAAACAAATGTTGTTTAAGTCAGTTCCCACTTAAGTTAGAAATTCTGGAAATGATGTTACCTAGCAACATGATCCCAACAGGACACCAATATAAGATATTAGGGCATTGAATTTCTATTAACTTAAATCAATAGTAGTAATATTTATTGATTTGCATCATATTTAGTTGCATGAAAATTTCTCAGATCTTGTTTGGTTAACTGTTATCTATGATATGTTTAGAATAGTTTCTGGGTGGACCCTAGTGGAGGTGGTGGTCTTCATGATTTGCTCAAATTCAGAAAGAACTGTATTTTGAAATTCCAGCTGACCATATTCGGAAAAAACTACTTTTATGGAAGTGGGATGCATTTTTCACATAGAATATCCTGCATGTAGAACTCTAGACCAAAAGGAACTTTGAACTTTCTGACTTATTTTTATGGGAACATACATAGCAGGAGAGAAAGTTCTAAAAAAGATTTTTAAAAAAGGAATACATTTTAGAATTAGATGTCACATGTCTTCAGCCACACTTCCTTACTTAATAGACAAGGGAAATAATTTTCAAGATCCCATGGTGATTTTTGTTTTATTTTGTTTTTTGCCATTTCCTATTTCTAAAAATAGCCCTCTCTGGGGAAATGCCGAGAACACATAGTAAGAGTTAGTGACTTTCATGACAGTCAATCTTTATTATAAGTACCCACATCTCTAAAGCAAAAGACAGTAGACAGTTTCCAGAACTTATTCTATTCTGGTAACCACTTAGAAAAAAATACCCTTAGAAATCATGTACTCCAAACTACTATCTGCTATTCAGGGAATTAAATACCAAAGAATTTTTTACAATAACTGACATGTCTAAAGCCACAGTTTCTGAACCTAATTTATGATGTATATTTTTCTGAATCCTAAGTCCCATGTTACTCAAACCTTATTTGGTGGTTTCAACCAGAGTTGTAACCAAAAGCAAGATTTTGCCAACTGCCATCTATATTAACAGACTTTCCACTATTGTGGATTTTAAGAGAGTATTCCTGGACAATCAAAAAGAAATCTGGATTGAGCCAACATAGTATTTCTTCCTTTAAAAAAGCCTTAAAACTTTATGATTTGTTGGACTACCTTAACTGAAAATAATAACAGTAAAATAATAGGCACAACTAACTTAATGTTTACTTCATAAATATGTGAAATCACAGGTTATTTGGGATCATATATATTTTCTTTATTCTGAAGAATTTTTCTGTTTGGTAAACCTGCTATCTGTTACATCCATTTTGGAGTTTAACCTCAACAGTTTTTGTGTTTATACATTTGTGGTGAGTTTTAAAGAATATGTTCAGAATATTGTCATCTTATTAGAAATTCATCATAGGAAAATGGAACCTCCATGTTGTGTTTTATTGTGAGTCAAGTCTCTGGCAAAATTTTTCACGTTTCATCTGTTTCTAGTATCATGCATAATGTTGCCTTCTATGTAAATGTACCAATGAATAAATGTTTAGTAAACAATTATTCTGTATCTCGTTTTACTTCTCTACAAGGTACTGACTGATTGAAACCTTAGTTTGTACTTGTTGGTTAATTAGGTAAGGAAAGTGAAAAAAGTTCATCCATTTACCAACAGATCAAAGACTTTAAGGTCAGCCCTCAAAAGTTTTCACATTTATGATGTTTTAAAGATCAGCAAACATAACTAATGCTAGGGACTATGGTATTATCAATATGGAGTTTGGTAGAATAGGTAGAATATTTAGTTATCCATTACTCTTAATATATTCCTGGAGACAGATCCCAAAACAGTATTTCTAGCTAGCATGTTAAGAATGAAAAATTGATAGAGAATACGAACTCTCAATTCTTTTGAATATTAGACTGTGAAATTGTGAGCAAGTGAAAAATGCTAATTATTATCTTACTATTTTGGAAATTTATTGCCATTTATTTATATATAAAATTCAGCTCTCTCATAGTGTAATATTTCTACTCAAAGCAAAATAATAGATCTTTTAAAAGAATTATCATACAAAGAACCAACCATTCAGTGTTCTGTACTGGGCTATTTATTGGATCTTCTCATAATATAGTGTATAAATCCAAAACTTTAAGATTTTGTATTTAAAAATGAGTGCATAATCATGTACTATAATAATTTCATATTTCCTCCATAAATTTTGCCTGTCTGAGAATTTGGCTTTCAACACTGTAACACATGCTTTATCAGTAGTGAGCTGTCAACCACGGATCACCCTGGCTTTGCCATTCTGTACACATTTTTGAGAAACTCTGTACTACTTGAAAAGGAAATACTTCTTTAGGAAATAGTGCTAGAATATCTGACTTTATTTATGAATATTTAATATAAGAGGTTTCTGTTTTTCTATACTAATATTCTAAAACTTGAGTAGGAATAAATGAGTAATTTGAATTCAGAAGAAACTTATTTAATATTATTTTGATTTACACTTCTAGTATAAGTATCCTTAAAGAGATGGTAGTTCTAACAGTTTGTCAAAAGTATATTTCAAGTCAATATAGTTTTCCTTGAAAAATTCTGAATAAAATTTCAGTGAACCTATAGTATTTCTATAATAGAGTAGTTTGTGCTAAATGGGGAATGCATTTGAAATTCCTGGCAAGTTGACTTTTGTGATGTCCTGAAATATACAGAGCAACTTCAGTTACTTTGTTCTTTTATTGATATGTCTCGAATACACAGGCATTTTTTTCAATTCCTGCCATCTTTTTGATGCCATCTCCAAATTTCCAAAATGATGTTAAATCCAAAAATATAATTCATACTTTATCAGAAATGTTTACTTTAAAAATTAGATATTAAGATTAATTTTATTCTTTCTGTACATTGCTATTTCACTGTTTTAAAAAAATCTATCATAGAGGAAAATTATACCCTATTAAATAGTGGTAGTATTTGGGAAAATGCAGCAGTTCTTTTTATTTTGGTGAGAACTAGTATAGTTGATTTAACAGATTTGGAAATTGAACTAAAGTGAGAGTTTCTCCATTCTCATGTAAGGTGATTAGTTGTCAATTCTCCTCCCTTTGTTGGGAGAATCAGGCCAGTGGGTCTATATTATTCCCCTCATACCAGTGTGCATGTTTCTATGAGTGTGATCTCTCACAAGGTATACATTTAACCAAAGCCTTTTTATCTATTCTTGCTCAGAAGGATGACACAAGAGTTGGGTCACTAGCCAGAGTAATTGGAAGTGTTTTGGGGAAGAAGGTGAACTGATCTTTACCCCCGCTTTACCTTAAAGGATTCTAGTCTATGACTCATAATGTTCTATCAAGAAAGACTGAAATTGGGCCTCCCTGGTGGCGCAGCGGTTGAGCGCTGTGCTGTGGAGCTGCCGGCAGCGCGCAATGCGGGTTTGACGCCCAGCTGGGGAGAATCCCACATGGTGGACAGACCTCTCCTGCCTCACCTGCTGCTCCCCTCAGCAGTGTATTTCTGATCTGCCTGTTCTGCTCCCCGCTCTGTCTCTGGTGAACCCTCTTGCCACCCCCCGCCTCTGGCCTGTACCCCAGCTTGAACAAAAAAAAAAAAAAAAAAAAAGACTGAAATTTAAAAACTTGTCATGCTTATCAATGATCCTGATCCTATTTTTCTGAAAGAAACTAATCAGTATAAACATTGTGGGTCTTTCCTTACCATAAACACTAACTGAGTAATTGAACCATGGTTGAATAAAGAGCTCTCCTGTCAAGGTCTTTAACCTCTAGGCAGGCAAATCTGAATCTTTTTTCATTAATACCACTCCTGCCATCTCCCGCATAGAGATCTTGATTCCAGGCCTTCTCATCTTTGAAGTGTCACTTGAGGCAGAGTGGGCTTTTCTCCATTATGCATTTAATACTGCTATTTTCCATATCTAAAATCAACTTCATTTTTTCTAACATAATAGACCATATTCATCATTCAAAACCCAACTTTGATGTTTTGTTAAGATCTCAGTGTCCTCTGCCTCTAGTTACCCAATAATTAGCACTTGTCAATGCCACAGGTTTCCATTCTAAGCACCAATCAATTATCCCTTTTTGTATGTCTGTCTCCTCTTGCATGTTCCCTTTAAGTGCAGAGCTTCTTTACTTACCTGCAGTGTGTGGTAAGCACCCAACAATGAATAAGTGAATGCCTGATAGAAAAGTCTGCTGGACTTCCCTCTACATTTTCTGGTAAAATTTTTCAAAGGCCCTTCACAATTTATAATCTTTTTGTCATTTTCATATTGAAAGATTTTTTGGAGATCATTTCTCACTTAGGAAACCTAAACCTAGAATAATCGGATGCTTTGCCCAGAGCGATATTGTTGCAGTATAAAAAGGAAAGAATAGATTCAAGGTCTCCATTTAAATATCACTTATGAAAAATAAATTTGCTTGATTTCATACTTTTTCCTGCCATGTTGAGCTGATGTATGGAAATACAAACTTTTTGTAATGTAGTGAAGTATTAACTTTAATATACAGTAACACTTAGAGTGATTTCTAGAATTTCTCTTTCTCTTTTTTCACTGGACAGGTAAATACCAGCTCTCCCCCACAGTGAATATGCCCCAAGATGACACTGTCATTATAGAAGATGATAGGTTACCAGTACTTCCTCCACATCTCTCTGACCAGTCATCTTCCAGCTCCCATGATGATGTGGGATTTGTGACAACAGATGCTGGCACGTGGACTAAGGCTGCGATCAGTGATTCAGCAGATTGGTAAGATCACAGTCTAGGGTTGGAAAACATTAGTTAATTGCAATAACACTTTATTTTATTTTTAAAAAGTCTATCACTGAGCACAGTTCATAATTTTTTTTACATCACTATTCTATTTTCATGTTTGTTTTAATTATCATTTTTTAAGTTTTTTTTTCTGCTTTTATTTTTAAATGTAGAAGAACTGGAGTATAGGCCAGAGGTGGGCAGTGGCAGGGGAAAGGATACACCAGAGACAGAGTGGGGAGTAGAACAGGTGGATTTAGGGAAATACACTGCTAAGGGGTGCAGTAGATGAGAGAGGAGAGGTATGTTGTGCCATATGTGGGTCAGCTCCCTGGCTGGGGATCCAACTCAGGCCATAGTGTGATAGTGCTAAGACTTAACCCCTAAGCCATCAGGGAGACCCTAATTATGATTCTTTTAATAAAAGATTTCTCCAGTCCCATAAAGTAACCCAATTGGCTATTCTACTGCTATAGTTAATTTAGGCAAAAAACAAAACAAAACAAAACAAAAAAAACTTTCACAACTGGTTAGTGGTCTAACCAAAAATTCCCACTAATTCGTTCAATCTTATTATTATTTTAAATCTTGTTGATTTGATGAATTGCTTTTCTAGTAAATAAGTAAATTTTAAGCAAATCCTAAGGAGACTGAATGTTTGTGACAGTAGCCAGGTGAATAGTTGATATGTTCTGGGCGTGGGAAGAGCCTTTTAAAGGTTTTTTTGGGGGGTGGGGTGGGGATGGGAGGCGATGCTTTGTACTATTTAAAATGCTTTGTATTCATTTCTAACCTTGTGACTTTTGAGATATTTTAAAGCTAACTTTTCTCCAGTATCTTTCAAAATAGAAGAAAACATTTGATTGTTTTCAGCCAATGTGTGGCACGTGAATGTAGATGTTTGTAACTTGCCAATAATTATATGCATCAGTAAGCAAAAATGAAGTCCCTCCTAGGGATGACTTAAGGTTGTGGTGATAATTAACACAAACTATGTAAAGCATTATACCAGAATTTTCTCACTGCCTTTCCTCTAGGGTCTTTTATAAATACATCAGCAAAATTATATTTAAAGGGTATGGCTTTGCTCCCTTACCACTTATCCATTCTATTTCTACTTTTTCCCAGCTAGTGTTAATATGAAATATTAGATAGGAGTAGTCCAGGGGACTAACATCTATTTGTGTTAACATTTCTGTGATTATCTTAACTAAGTAAACCCACTTCCCCAATGCTCTTCTCCCATTCCTTTCATGGAAAAACATACAATACATTTATCCAAGCCTACAAATGTCTTGGAATAAGCTCACCTGTTCTTCAGACTCTTGAAAAGGCCATCTTTAGCTTTTCTTTATTTTCTTTCTTTTCCTATTGAAAATATATGCTTTAAAAATAGAGCTACACTCAAACCTGCATGTTAATAGCTCATCTTTGAATGAGTTTTTTTGTTCAGCATAGAAGAGGGAACTATAATATAAAGTGAAAACTCATTTGAAATCTTCATATGTTGTTCCATTTACTGCTGCAACTTATATCTCTTTCTGAAAGTGAAAGTAACAAGAGACAGTAAAGATTGAATAATTTGCTGTATTCACCTTAGGGAGAAAAGCCTTTGAATCTCTACCATGATGAGAAATTCTGAAGGTGTTCGTAGGAATAGATCTGTTTGGTGCCTTATAAAGTACTGTATGGTGAAAATAAATAAATAACTAGCAGGGATATATTGTGGCATTAATTTCCCTATGGAGATTCATGAAATCATGAGGACTTGTATGACTTTGCTGTGGGGAATGTGGTTCAAGGAAAAGAATATGAATGAAGGGTTATCCAAACAAGAATGGCAGCTGTTCTGTATCACAGCAGAACATGTAAGCTTTTCCAGCCTGACAATATCTCCCTAATCCTTGATGAAAATGTTATGAAAACAAAAGGGCAATAAAACAGGATTAATAACTGAAATTTTAATAACATTAGGGGTCAGGATATGGTTACATTCTTTAAAGAATCAGCTGTCAGTCCTGCAATCTGACTATTTAAGTATGCTGGTGTACTGTTTATTGTGTCTGAAATTAGTTAAATGGGCTTAGTGATAGGGAAAAATTGTGTCCTAGTTTAAGAATATTTAGTTCTTTGAAAACTCTCATTGACTTACAAACTAATTTGAGCATTTTATGTAGTATCTGTTTACAGTTCACCGTGTATATATGTGAAAAGATAAATATGTCAAATGGCTAAACTTTTAATTTGTTAACTAATTGAATACTTTTTTCAACCCATTAATTGATTTAGGGAACATTAACAATGTTTTTAAGTGGGGGAAAGACAAGGTAGCAGATCCTAATCTTAGAATCAACATCATTTCAGAGGATATAAAATTAGTTCAAGAAGATGCCAATGTGTGGGTTTTAGGTAACATTAGCTGTCACAATTTAAATTCCTTTGAAAAATCTTTTACTGATAATTTACATTAAAATGTATCTAATAGGCATTAAAATGTATACATAATAATATATAATTTATATTAAAATGTATTCTGTTTACAAATTTGATGACTTACTGGAGCTCAGGTTTTATAGTGTTCCATGATGCAAACAAAGGTTGATAATCAAGTATATAATGATTGAAATCCACTTTCAATATGTAAAAAATTATTGAAAGCATGATGTTTAGAGTTTGTTGCATCAAAATTTGATCATAAGTCTCATTTTTTTTAAATTTTGACTTGTAGAACTGTGTTTTATTAATCAGTACAGATGTGCTCTATAATCACAGTATATACTTCACATATACACAGTAAATACTTCACATATAATATGTGTGAAGGAGGAGTATGACTTTAAGATAAATATGACCTTCATTCATAGAATATCGAATTTATTCAGTTTTGTGAAGAAATATTTATTAAAAATGAAATGGCTTATGTGGTATATAAACAAAATAATATTTATTAGGTTATAACAATGTTATACAAATTAAAAAATTATTCTTCCCTTGGGCTCACCCAGTTCCCATGGGATATATATCTTCTTTTATCTGTCCCTGGGACAGGACTATGGTGAGGCCAGTTGGGTGCCTAGAGTGCAGAATATAAAGAGGCAATCACTGTCAGGTATTTACTCTGAGCTTGCTTGACCCTGAAGAGTAAGCATTTCCTCAAATTCTCAGCCATTGGCATCCACCCAGTGTCATGCTAGAGGCCCTGCTCTGTACTTGGTGGAAAAGTTTGAAAGGACTTCTTAGTTCTTTTGTGGAATTTTAAGTATCCATTTTCCATTATCATAATTTGTTTTACCTTGATTATTTGAAATCGAAAATCTTTGTTAGGTAATAATAGCTTCTTTTTTTTTTTTTAAGATTTATTTATTTTTCCATACAAGCTGGGCTGCAGTCCAGAGGTGTGAAGTGGTGAGAGGATTCACCAGAGACAGAGTGGGGAGCAGAACAGGCAGATCAACCAAAATACACTGCTGAAGGGAGCAGCGGGTGAGACAGGCAATGTCTGCCCCGCCATGTGGGATTCTCCCTGGCCAGGCATCGAACTCGTGCCACAGCTGCCGACAGCTCCACAGTGCTGCGCTAACCCATTATGCCACCAGGGAGGCCCCAATAATAGCTTCTTTTATGTCATTTAGTTTTTTTTTTATTGAAGTACCCTTGGTTTACATCACTGTTAGTATTTTGAAAGCATAGGATCTCTCCTTTTCAGTTGTAGTCACCTAAGTCACCATCCACCACCAGTGTTCATTGTGCTCCCTCCCCACTTTATTGTCACCTCTTTTCTGCCCTCTCTCAACATCTCAGTTCTATGGTCTGCTTTCAAGGGTTAGTTTTTGAGTTAGACTTTATCTGACCCTTTGTTTTGTTTCTTTATATTCCACATATAAGTGACACCATCTGCTTTATGGCTTTTTCCTTCTAGCTTATTTTGCTTAGTGATATCCTTTCCAGTTCCATCTATGTTGCTCAGATGACTTGAATATATCTTTTTTGATTGCCGAGTAGTATTCCATTGTGTGTGCTTGCCACATTTTCTTGACCTACTAATCTGTTTTTGCCACTCAGTTTTTTTTTTTTTCATAGCTTGGCTATTGTAAATAGTGCCAATAGTGTAAATAGTGCAAGTTTTCTTTGGAAATTAGTGTATTTGTATTCTTTGGGTAAATATCTAACGGTCGAATTATTGGCATATATGGCATGTCCATTTCTAGTCTTTCGAGAAACCTCCACGCTTCATTCAGTAGGGGCTGGACCAGTGTACATTCCACCAGCAGAGTAAGAGGATTCCTTTTTGTCCACACCATTGCCAGCACTTGTTGTTTCTGGTCTTTTGTTATGGACCATTCTCAGTAATATTTTCTTTTGTATAGGGATTTGCAACTTACAAAGGGCTTTTACCTTATGCTTTTGAATTAGCTTTGTCAGATGGTTGAGACCATTCTCTTTATTGTGCACATTAAGACATATGGGCTCAAAATATTTCACATCATTTAACAAAAAGACAGATTTTCTTTTCACAATTTTTGGTTTAGCTCTTGTGTATGGCCCAACTATTACTTGATTCACGGTAAATTTTAGCTAAATTTCTGATGTACATCTAAGCCAAGTTGCTGTCCATTTACTAGTATGGATGATAATGCTCATAAGGCTATATAGAGGGTTAGAGAAGCTCGCTTCCATTGCAAGTGTAATGAAGATTGCCACTGATTCAGCTGGCATAATAGAGTTGTTCCCCTCACATTGTAATTTATGGTGGAATGTTCTTCTACCTGACCAGAGAGGTAAGATGAGTTGGCCCTGAAATAGAAGAGCTATTTATTTAATAACTATGCCCAGCATAAAGAAAGCCCTTTCTTTTTATGGACTGGATTTTTTTTTTAACAAATAAAAGTGGTTCTCTGTTATCTCCAGACACTTCCATTGCAAAAACACTTTAAACCACATTGCATTACCAATGATTTGTCATAAACTTCATCATCACGGTTTTTGCTGTTGTGCTGGAGTCACCCAAAGCAAATGTCATTAAATTCTAGTCATGCTTTTTTTCACTCCCTTAAACACTGTTTATCCTCTCATCTATATATTCATAAAATAGGCTTTGTTTTTCTATTTTAGTATTTTTCTTAGAAATTCATAGAGACCAGAGATCTTTTCTTGTTATTTTAACTGTGGTACTGAACACAATGCATTAATACGTTCTGTTAGAGTTATGTTTAACTGATGTCATCTTAGTTGATAAAATATTTGTAGAGGAACTATATCCTCATAAAACTATATCCTGTAGAGGTGGTTTGTTTTGTTTTCTTTTTTTCTAAACATGAACCAGAGGATATCTAAGGAGACCAGAACACATCCTCTTTAAAGACTCCCATTCAGTTGCAGTTTGTACGGCCATTTATTTGCTCCAAATATTTCTTTATATTTTGCAATAGGTTTCCTCAAATATTCAATCACTTAACTGTGAAAAAAATCAGACTCATTTTTGATGACCATTTAGAAATAGGGTTGTATTATCAAATAGAGTGATAAAACACAGAGAAATAGTGGAAGAAAGAACTCACAGGGAGAAAGAATTACTCTAAATTAAATTAATATAAATTAACACTGTATTTTTGCATCTCCTCCAGTCAGCTTTTTTTAATGTCCTATATATTTTTTAATTAGTTTAATTTTTTCTGGAATATATATAAATATGTAAACACATTTATACATACATGTATATATTAATTTTCCTGAATTGTTTTGTCTACCATTTTTAGTAAATATTTTCATGTTTATCTTTTTCTTGATACCAGCTCTTTGAGTCCAGATGTTGATCCAGTTCTTGCTTTTCAACGAGAGGGATTTGGACGCCAGAGTATGTCAGAAAAACGCACAAAACAATTTTCAGATGCCAGTCAATTGGATTTCGTAAAAACGCGAAAATCAAAAAGCATGGATTTAGGTAGTGAGTACAATCTCCATGAATCTTTATCTAAGTAAGGTCTAGATGTTTTCTTATTAAATTGATGGTCTCAAACACATGTCTGTTTACTCTGAGCATTAGAGAAAATAAATATGAAATGTGGTGATTTGGCAAAAAATAGTCTTTTCTCTGAGTTTGAGAAAGATATACTCATAAGTGGCATGTTTACAAAATGTGCAATATGTTAATCTATATGTTTTCTGATGAGACAAGAAACAAACACATGTGCTTATGCTGTATTTGTGTATGACTTTAATTGAAAAGCAAATGTTAATACTTTGACTTTTCAACCAATTTCATTGAAATAGTATTTGCTACATTTTGAGATTTTGGAATAAGAAGAAAAAGTTTTGGAGATAAACCATTATCTCAATCCATGTCTAGAATTTGGTTACTTCATGATATCTTCCTTTCATTGCTATTCTTTAAGGTTGATTTAATAGGAACTCTTATGTGTGGATAAATAAGGCATTTAATTGAAGTAATAATTTAAGAGAATATTTGTTGTAAAAGGTATTTGGAAACAAATGAGAGGAAGAAAAGCACTACAGTTGTTCAATAAAACTGCATCAGGTAGTGTCTCTTTTTAGTCCCAAATCCACCAAAACAATGTAAAACAATTAATTATATCTATGAACTGATTGAATGATTTTAAAAAAGCCTTGTTAATCAACTGTAACTTATTTATGCTGTTCTCTGGTGGCTGTTTGTACTTCAAGACTAAAAGCATTAATTTATCACATGCATAAAAGAAAAAAAATGGTGATGTATTGACTTGGCTAATTATGATGTGCTAACATATAAATAACATACATGTCTGAAATGAAATGAATGGCATATTGCATGGAGACACTGCTTTTTTCTCCCTTATTTTGATTATGAATGTTTGCTTGATGTTTCATATTATTTGCATGTAATATTACTTAAGAATTGTCACCTAACTGAAAAGATCTGGGAATGGTTAAAGCATGTGGGGCTGTGGGGACTAACTGGGCTAACCATTATGCATTTACCTTTTAACAGTAGCTGACGAGACTAAACTCAATACAGTGGATGACCAGAAAGCAGGTAAGAATGGACAGTTAGACTGTTGCCATAGAAACTGCTCCAAGGAGCTTATCATAATTATAGAGCTGCCAATCGTGTTGCATGTAAACATAAATATTATAGTCTTGCATGGATGTTTTCATTGTAGGAATCAAATTGTACATGAAAAGAAAAATTTTCTGTTAGAAGTAATTTATCAGTATATTAGCTACAAAATGAAAATATGTTAGTGTAAAATACAAAAACAACTTTAGATTTTCTTAATTATATCTGTGTCGGAATGTTTTATCACAAAAAATATTAAAGCCTGGAAAATGTGATGTCTTGTGTTAGACACTCAAGTTTTAAGTCACCTTTTAGATATCTAGGCAAAACATTTGTTAAAGTTTCTTTGACAAATACAGCATCAAAAAAGATTCTCAAAGTGATGATTTTGATTTGAAGGATAACAGCACAAATATAAATATTTTTCACTAAAGGATAATGTCCAGTATTGCTGTCATTATTCACTCAGAAATACCTAGCTTTTTTTCAGATGCAAGAATTAGCTTATAATAAATATTTAGGGCTTGCTTCTAAAATGCAGCCTACATCATTTTATGGAAACAATGAATTATATTGAACTGAGTAGTATACAATTTTTATGTGTTCATTAAAATTCTCAGAGGAAAGTTATGTATAATTAAAATCGTCTTTGTCAAATTGAGCATTTATGATTTGCTATGAGTTTGGAATAGTGTTTTAATTGTTCTAGGTCCCAGATGATGGCACTGTTTTAATTGTTCTAGATCCAGTATGATGGCACTATATCATTTAGCACTGATTAGTTTTAATTCATCTTTTTAATCACCAATAGTCATTAGTTTTAGCCTACTTGAAAAACGTATATCCTTTATACTTATATTAAGATTATTGTGGACATGGTCAGAGTTTTCACATTTTGTAGTATAAATATAAATTGTCAAAGCTGCATCCAATAAATCATAGAATTAAGTGAAGTGAAAGACAATTAACTGTAGCCTTGGCCCTTATTAAGAAATTATTTCTCTTATCAAACAAAATTCATTGTAATTCTGACACAAGACTAATATGCATTATTTGATAGTCTACATATAGAAATTAATAGGTTTTGGAGTTAATACTTTTCAGTACTTTTAAGAAGTGACCTCTAATATGCATAAAAACCAAATTGAACTGCTCAGGTTAAAGAACCTGGGTTTATATACTATGCCAATTAGGTAAAGTAAGGAAATTATTCAGTTTCACTTACCAGACTTGAACTGAAAACATTAAATAATTTTCATGGACAGATTTCATAATCTAATTGAATCATAAGTTTTTATGTTTAAAAGTGTTAGATACTAGAAAAAAATAACTGTTTTTTTTCATTGTTTGCACTCTAACCTACTAAATTAAATTAGAATGTCCTGGGACAAAAATCATTATGTGAACACCACAGTTCTTTTTGGTCTATTGGTTTTAAAATCTGTGTGAATAAAATAAACTAAAACTTCTTCAACCTACAATATTAGACAGGTAACAGATTTTCAGTTTTTTTTTTCTTAGTTTACTCAAACTGTCAAGATTGTCATAATTTTGTGGTTTAGTCATAAGGTTTTGATAGTCATGGTAGCATTTTAGCCTCGACATTCTAACAATAAGCCTCTCATAATGAAAATTGAATTCTACTTCCTCTGCTCCTTGCAAAAACATCCTCTATATCTTTTCAATAAGAAATAGGAGTAGAAAATAGACCTAGGGAAAATAGTATGAGTACTATCTCTTTATTCATGGATTTAGGGAGCTTGTGTGATATTTAGGTGGTAGATTTACTTTTTGAATGAATAAGAGAAAATAGGAATAAGAAGAGAATTGGGTTTCTAACCATTTAATCCTTGCATATATAAAACATTGAATGGCCTGAAAGATTTATATAAAGAGTTTTAAAATTAAGAGACTTTGATTTGTGTGTATGTGTATAAACAAAACTAAATAACCTTTACTCCTAGTTTATATGTGGATATTTTCAGTTACTAGTCAGTGCTATGCTTATTATATTAGGAATCTCAGAAACTCTCATTTGGAAATATCAATATATTACTTAACAAAACATTTGCTAAAATTTCTTTGAAAAATATAATACTTAAACGTGTGCTATCCATGTCATGGTTCAAGACTCAGCAAGCTCTTTTTGTCAACTAGTTAGAAAATATTGCAGGCTTTGCAGGTCAAACAATCTTTTTAGCAATTAGTTAATTCTGAGGCACTGTGAAAACAGACACAATACCTGCAAACGAAAGGGCATGTCTGTTTCCTATGTAATTTTCCAGGTTTGGCCCATGGCTTCCTGATCCCTGTTACAGATTCACAAATTGTATATATTGGCTTTTTGTTTTTCTCTTTTTTTAAAGATTTATTTATTTATGCATACAAGCTGGGGTACAGGCCAGAGGTGTGGGGAGGCTAGAGAGTTCACCAGAGAGAGTGGGGAGCAGAACAGGCAGACCTACAGAAACACACTGCTGAGGGGAGCAGCGGATGAGGCAGGAACAGTCTGCTGAGAATCTCCCTGGCTGGGCGAGGAACTTGCTATGCCACTGCCAACAGCTCCACAGCACAGTGCTTAACTGCTGTGCCAGCAGGGAGGCCCTTGTTTTACATTTTATCATGAAAATTTTCAACCATACATAAATGTAGAGATCAGTTTATTGATCTCATTCTCTGTATGGAATGCTCACCACTGACACTCTCCAACATTTTGCCAAAGCATTCTAGCATAGTGTTACCAATTTAGAGAAAAGACTAAAAGCTGAATAGGTAGACTCTGTGTTATATTTAACAAAATAGCTTTGCTTTTTAGTTATACTGTGATCATTGTTTTTCTTCACAGATTTGCCTATTTTTATGTATTTTAGTAAATTTATATATTATATATAAATATATAAATATGTACATATATGTGTGATTTTTAAACAAATATGCCATTTCTGATGTTCATTTTTGAAGTATAATGCTTTGAGTACATTTAAGTTGTCTCCACTAACTTCATAAAGAAAAGCTATAAATAAATGAATTTTTATGATAATCTTTACTGGAAACATGAAGTCTTTACTGGAGACACAGAAAAGATATGTGTACTGAATCATACATGTATATACATACATACGTAATGAACCCAAGATTGTATTTGCCTGATAAATGTCTATACAACCCAAATGCAACTGTTAAGTTACAAAACCAGATAGGCTTTTTATTTAGAAAAAGATCTTCCCAATTCTCCTTTGCACAAATGTCTTATTAGCTCTTCTGCTTATTTTTTTGATTGGGTTGTTTTCTTTTTTTGAATTGTATATGTACTTTTTAGATCTTTGATATCAATCCCTTGTCAGGTGTGTGGTGCACAAATATTTTCTTCCATTCAGTAATTTGTCCCTTTCTTATAGTCACTGTCTCTTTTGCTGTACAGAAACTTTTTAGTTTGTTGTAGTCCCAGTTGTTTATTTTCTCCTTTATTTTCCTTGCTGCTGGAGATGAGTCTGCACATATATTTCTGACCTAATTCTAGAATCTATAAAGGTTAATATGCCTGCCCAGGAATGATCCTCTACCATTCTTTTGATTCCTTAATTTTATAGTTTTTGTTAAGTTCTTTGAAAAAAATTCAGTTTCCTTCCAGTGACATAAGACTGATTATCTTAGAAAGAAATATTTCATGTAAATTTTTGTCATAAAGTAAATTATCAAACATTTGCAAAACTATATTGAGGTTAAGTAATCATCTTTTTGTGTGCTACAGCACAGTTAGTTATGGAATGTTATTTCTTCATTAGAGTCATCTGTCTACCCTTCTGCCTTTTACATTTTTAATGTGTTTATTTTAACTTAAAACTGCTATCCCATTGTGAAAATTAGGTGAATGATGTATTGTAAATGAATCTTCAAAAGATTATTCTTTGACTCTGTCAAATTCATTTTTATTCTGTTTTATACTCTAAGTCATGGAAAGCCTGTCATAACTACTTGTTTTTTGAATGATAACAAGGCTTCTTAATTATTGATCAGCATATGGACTGATCATTCCATGTAGAGATAAGCTATCTAGTCTCTCTTACACTCCCAGTTTTTACATTGTCTTTTTAACAATGTTAGTGAAGAACTAGTTCTTTAGCCCTAATTGCCCAGGTGGTGGTGCAAAGCTGCTACTGTAGACATTTAGATGCTGTATTTCTCTACCTTCAAGTACCAGATTAGGCAGTGATAGATTAGACTTTCATACTTGGTTAAAAAAAAAAAATCTATGTTGGTTGTATTCAAAAACTCAGTACTATTGGTATTATCTTAGACTACTGCTCAAGATTCTTAAAAAATGGAGCCAGATTTTTTACTTCATTGAAATTTTCCCTGCCATCCTACTGAAATTTTCTTGGTAATTGTTTAGCTTCTTCCTTATATTCCTCTTGTTTCTGAAGCAGGTATTATTCCCAGTCTGGATGTGACATTTCTCATGTCCATCTCTTCATTCTCTCCTCCACTTTTCTCTAGAGAGCCCTTACATAATTTGTTTCAATTCAAATCTTATATTGCTGTTTCCATACAATATTAATATTTTGTAGAATTGTTTCCTTCCTACCTGTTTCGTTAACATATAGTCTCTGTGCTTTTTTTACTTTCACTTCTGAGTTGTGTGAGCCTGGTCTATGTTGAGGAAGAGGTTTGATGAAGAACATTGTTATGAAAGATTAACTTCTATTGTAAATAATTTAAAGCTGCCAAAAAATGGTTTCGTTAAGTCAAAAAGTTATTCATGGTTATTAGCCCTAGCCTTCTCATCATGTCTGCTCTTTAATAAGCTTTGGGTTTTTCTGGTTCTTTTAGATAATTTGTATAACTTGTACCAAGTAATTTGAAAATTAACTTTTTAGCAAAAAATAGAAGCTAATAACACAGTTTTTCCTTATTAATAGAGAGAAAAGTAGGCCAAATTTACTGTAAATTTGGAAAAATGAAAACTAGCCAGTGTTCTTTATTCACTTTTTACTACCTTTACATCCACATTGTAGGATATTGGTGAATGAATAATTATGCCTCTGATGTTTTCCATGAGTCATAGATAGTCAAGTATGTAATTTTTCATCACTAATTCTAACTAGCATTTTGTTTTTGTAAATTTCAAAGGTTCCCCCAGCAGGGATGTGGGACCTTCCCTGGGTCTAAAGAAGTCAAGCTCATTAGAGAGTCTGCAGACGGCTGTTGCTGAAGTGACTTTAAATGGGGATATTCCTTTCCATCGCCCAAGGCCACGGATTATCAGGGGAAGGGGATGCAACGAGAGCTTCAGAGCTGCCATTGACAAGTCTTATGATAAACCTGCAGTAGATGATGATGATGAAGGCATGGAGACATGTAAGTTTATGATGTTGGCAAAAATAGCAATTATAAACAACACTATAAAGAGGCAGTTCTCAAAGTGTGCTCCAGGGAACCTGGTGGTTCCCAATATTGTTTAATAACAAACTATTTTCTTAATAATAAACTGATGTTATTTACCTTTTTTTCTCATTCTCTCACAAGTATACAGTGCGATTTTCTAGAGGGAACATATAGTATTACTATAAGATAGAATGCAGAGCAGATAGAAGGATCTTTTTACCAAATATTAAAGAGATTTGCTAAATTATAGTGCCTTTTTCTCAATATTTTTTTG
>PVIJ01001293.1:49062-152086 GCA_004024925.1 Scalopus aquaticus
GTGATCCATCTCCATGGTCCCCTGTATTCTCCTCTCTTCCATTTTGTGCCCTTATCCTCCCCTCCCCCCTCCCCCACCGCTGAGTGTCTCTCTCCCACCCCGCCTCCCTATAGTCCTGTTATAAGTGAAACCATTCGATATTTTTCTTTTTCTTTCTGGCTTATTTCACTGAGTATGATTCCCTCTAATTCCATCCATGAAATTGTTTTGTCAAAAATATAATTACTATTTTGAAACCTGTTTTATAAATAATAATATTTTTAGACTTTCTCAGTTAATTTCAATCATTGTTCATAATTTACATCAAAGAATTGCGTATAGTGCTTAATAATTTTTGGAGTGTAAAGTGATCCTGAAGGCAAAATGTTTGAAAATCACCCTATAGAGTGTGTGTGTAGTGTGATTCTGCCAGTGAATATATGTAATCATCTTTGATTTTGAAACTTATTTTTGTTTTTATGAATTACTCCTGTTTTCCTTGATCTTAGCAAGATATTTGTGCTTCTGTGTGCATTTCCAAATTGCTCATATGTTATGCCAAGATTATTGAGAGTCAAAAGTTAGTATGAATGAGCAATTTGTTTTCCATAATAAAAAAGTAACATTTACAAATATGTACAAATGTATGCTTTGATGAGTTGCCTTATAGATAAACATTTATGGCATAAATGTAGCTGTTTAATTGAATGAGAAAAAAATAAAACTACTCTCATAGGCAAAGAAACAGAGCATAACCACCCTACTACTAAAATTTTTTGATTTGCTTATATCATTCATAACTACTAATTTTCATTTTTGTTTGCCATCTAACCATTTTAAGAAAAGTTGGAAACGCTGTTAACTTAAAGTAGAAATCAGACAAAAATTAAGTGGGTTTTAAATTATCTGTAATTTAACTTTTAGATGGACCACCCTTATTGTATATACCTAAGACAGACAATAAAGGGGAAGAAGAGTTTTAAGTAAAAATCACATTCTGAGGAGTTTTAAGGCAAATTTACAATTTTTACCTTTTTCAATAAGGTGTTTGGTATGATGAATATTTCTATGGTAATGTAAATACAAAGTGTGTTTTTTCATTCGTTCCAGCTAGTGATTTTATTTTTTAATTTATTTTATTGGTATCCAACAATGATCCACACCTCTTCAGCTATGTTACCACATTATACCCACCATCAGCACACCCATAATCCTCCACTGTAGTACATTGGACCCCCTCTATACCCTATTCTCCACTTTCTTGCTGTCCCTATGGTAGTCTCAGTTCTGCAGCTAGGCTGCCAAGGTTTCTTTTTTGGTTCTGTCTTACTCTTTGTCTTCTTTCTCTGTATTCCACACTTAAGAAAAGCCATCCACTATTTGTGTTTCTTCTTATAACTTATTTTTCTTAGCATTATTCCCTTCAGTTACATCATTGTCACAAATGGCAAAATATCACCTTTTCTTATAGCTGAGTAATATTCCATACACTCACACACATATAGCCCGCATCTTCCTAATACACTTACCTGTCTGTGGGCACTTAGGTTGTTACCATAATTTGGCTATTGTAAATTGTTCTGTGATGAACATAAGAGTATATACGTCACTTTGAAGTAGTGTTTTTGGATACTTCTTGTGATACCTAATAATGAAATTGTTGGATTGTATAGTAGATATTTTCAATATTTTGAAAAATCCATACTCTTTTTCTTATGGGCTTGACCAGTCTACATTACCAGAAACAGAGTTTCTTTTTCTCCACATCATCAGGAAAACTTGTTTCCTGTCTTTTTGATATGGTACATTGTCATAGGAATGAGATAGAATCTCATTGTGATTTTGATTTTGATTTCTCTGATTATAAATGATGATTTCATGTTGGCCATCTGTATATCTTCATTGAAAAATTATCATTTTAACTCTTCTACCCACTTATTGATTTGGTTATTTGTTTTTGTTGAATTGGTTGAGTTCTTTATAGATCATGGATATCAGTCCCTTGTCAGCTGTATGATGTGCAAACACTTTCTTCCATTCAGCAGGTTGTCTATTTGTTTGAACAATAGTCTCTTTTGCTATGTGGAGGCTTTTTAGTTTGATGTAGTCCCATTTGTTTACGTTTTCTTTTATTTCTCTTGTCACTGGAAACAAATCCACACAGACATTGTGGAAGCCAGTGTCATAGAGTTGTCTTCTGAATGTATTTCTGGTTTCAGGTCTCATATCTCATATCCAAGTCTTCAAGAACATTTTGGATTAATTTTTACATGTGGTATGAGACAGAGAGTGGTTTAGTTCCTTTTTTTTTTTTTTTTTTGTCCGTGACTGCCCAATTTTCCCAACACCATTTGTTAAAGAGACTTCCCTTTCTCCAATATATGCCTATGGCTCCTTTGTTTTATATTAACTGTCCATGTAAGTATGAGTTTTCTTCTGGGCTCTCAGTTCTCTTCCATTGTCTTGTGTGTATATTTTTATTCCAGTACTATCCTATTTTGATTATTGTAACTTTGTAGATAATTTGAAGTCTAGGATTGTAATGCCATCACTCTTCATTTTTTTTTGGTCGGCATTGCCTTGGCTATTCAGTGTCTTTTATAGTTCCATAACAATTTTAGTAATACTTGTTCTATTTCTTTGAAATATGCCACTGAAACATTGACAGGAACTACTTTGAATTTGTATATTGCTTTGGGTAAGATGGCCATTCTGACAATATTAATTCTTCCAATCCATGACCAGAGCATATCTTTCTTTTTTTCTGACAATTTCTTATACTATCCATTGTACATGTACTACATCTCTGTTATTAAATTTATTCCTTGGTATTCTTCAATGTGATTGTTTCCTTGATTTCTTTTTCCTTTAGCTAATTGTTTGCTGATAGGAGTACAACAACTGATTTTTGTAAATTGATTACATAATCTGCCATTTATTTAGTTACTGTTTCAATTAGTTTTTAATTAGTTATTTAGCGTTGTCTATCTGTATTCTCATACCATATGAAAGAATTGAGTGTTTTACTTCTTTCCAAATTTAGAGTCCTTTCATACCTTTCGTTTGCCTAGTTGATTTAGCTAGGACTTCCAATACTCTGTTGAACAGTAGTGGTAAACGTAGACATTGTTGTCTTGCACAGTTCTTAGAGGAAAAGCTTTAAATTTTCATCATCGAGTATGATGTCTTCCTTTAGTCAAGGCTGTGTGCCTACAAACTACTAAGTATTCAACTCCCCAGCACTGCTGGCCAAGTGGCTGATCTTCATTATTTATAGAGCAGCCTGCCACCCTATCATATCCTTTGTTCTCTCTGCACCCTCTCTTTTGAACTTAACCATAAATCTCCTCCTTGTCCCTTGGTGAAGTCTGTGTGGTTTCTGATGTGTGATTATCTCACTTTTGCCTTAAGCCACTAGACTGTCTTGGTCCGGTACTCTACTGGCTAACCTAGGTGAACCCCTGAGGAGTGAAGCAAGGAACCTCTTTTCATGCCATCTTGGATAAATGACATTTCCTATTTTTGCTACGAAGTCTTATCTCCAAGATGCTGAGTCATATGAACTTCCAGTCCTCTGTATTTTTTCCCATTATATCAATGACTCCTTGTCATACAAAAAAATATTCTTTGTGTAGCCCTTCTAGAGTATGAACCCTCTCAATTACAGATCTCGCTTTGTCTCTACTGGGTATGTATTTAATAAGAGATCTAGCACTTTACTTCTTAATAGTTATTTCTTAAGAATCTACAATTTTGTAATGCTTCTGAACTTTTTTCTTGTTCTGATTAAAATGTTATTTATTATAATTAAAATTTAAATTCCCTCGTAAAATGCAACTAAGGCATATTCTTAGTTCTACAGGGCCAACCTCCAGAATTTCCTACTACTGTGGTTATTTTTAAAAAAAAGGTAGTTTTCTTTTTTTCATTAGAAGTAAGGTGAAATTATATTAAAACTTACTCATTTAACTGTTATCAAGAAAGAAAAAAGTAAATAGACAAATTTTAATTTGTGAAACAAAGATGCAGTTCTGGGCAATAACTGGGAAAGGTACTTATATAATATGTTCACCTAGCATGACAAAATACTGTGATTTCCCAAAGTCCTGATTTCATTTTTTTTTGTCATTATATTGAACTTTGGATATAACAAAGGAATGACAGCTATTATACATGGCAAATTTTTTCAATTTGTGTTGTTGAAATTGTACTAATTTAGGGAGTTAGCAATCAACTAGAGTTTAGTTGACTCAAATTTAGTCCATATTCATCTCACTGATTTTGGATTTTGGTCACAGTACTTAAAATCCTTGAGCTTTAATTTCCTCATTTGTAAACCCTAAGATTTGAACAGCTAGATCATTGATTTTCAAATTTTCTACTGTGAGGTTTCAGTGTGTTTCAGTGGTGTTGGGGGTTGGGAAAGCAGTTGGGAAGCAAAGTAAGTGGGGCTTTGCCAAGGCCACCAGCACCACCCCTCACCCTGCTGTCTCCACTTCTGCTGCAACAGTTGTGGGGTTTCAAAATCATTTTAAATACATTTTTGTTCTTTGTAAAATTTAATTTTAAATAAGTGTAGTTTATAGCATTTTAGATTTTAAGTGCTCTCATTTAGGTGGTTTCTGACTTCCCTTCTAGTTTTAACATTCCTTGATTCTTTATACCCATTCACTGAATCCTCAATTTTGGTGGCTAACCTCCCCCACTTCTGTAAAGTTCACAGAGGAAGATACCGCCATGTCTGTTTTAGTGCTACATGGCTAAGTACAAGGCTTAGGAAATCGTAAGTATTCATTGAATACCTGTTACATCAATAAGTGAACTCCTATATAACAACAACATTTTGTGAATCAGAAAGTCAGACAGACAGCAAGACACTGACCTTCAGTATGCAGTAACCTGGATGGTAGCAGTATCTTTCTATTCCTGTTTGTTTCCCACACTGAATATGCATGTACTAGACTACCAATGCGTCTACAAACTGTGTTTTCCTAAGAATAGATACAAACTGTTTAGGGGTTGCAAATCATTAGACTGTCTGTCACCTTTACATATAATTAGATACAAAGCAGTGTTCTGTGCTTAACACTTCAGAAAGAAGGCTGACTCAGCTTTTTCTTTAGTTTCCTAAATACCATTCTTTTCAGAATCTGACTTGTTCATTCTCAGTGATCTACAGGCTTTCTATTACTATGACTACCCAGAATCCACAGTTTGGTTTCTGGTTGTTCTTTGTATCGTTGCCTTTGTTGCACTGCCCCTTGCTTTTTCTGTGCTTAGGATGCTGTGGTCAAAGGGCTCTTTCTTATATTGTGGTATTACTCACATAAACTACCTGTTGAAATGAAAATACCCTACCGTCATTGAAAATTGGTCAGCAAAGAAACCTTGCTGTGCTTCTGAGCAGACAACATTTTTGTCATATGGAACATCCCATAAGGATGTAGTCATGAACCCTAGAAATCTCAGAATGCAAAGTGGGTTGTTTTTGAAAAGCTGTGTAAAGTGGCACGTGAGATGGGACAGCAAGGAGCAGTCTCTTGCTTTCTACTTTCATGTAGTCCTTTACATCTTTGCAAGTAAGGCTTAGCTGCATGCACGGTTGAGTCCCCTTGTCAGTCAGGCTGAGCACCTCCCCAGTGACTATATTTTATGACTCTAAACAGGCTTGCCTTTTGTCAGCAGTATTGAAATCATGGCATGGACACAACAGTGAGGGCCAAGAGACTGGAGTGGAATCCATATGATATCTGGTATCTGTCATCTTCTGTAACACTTTCGTTCTTCCTGTGGAGATGGCAGAAGTCAGCATTTTTGTCTCTCATTTAATCCATCTGGCCTCACCATGTTGTGTGTGTCTGTCTGGATCAAAATGGAGCTTTGTATTCTGGGACCCATTATCTCTGAGGCCCTACCTGTGTTTGACAGGTCAGGCATCTACAATCTGCTGCCTCTTCTATGCAAATTATGTACCCTGCCTGGCTCTCAGCAAGCTGCTTCTGCATCCCCCATAATAAATCAGTTGCTGTTGCTACCAAGAAATTGCATCTATAACATTGTTTTTTCTTCTTTTTGAAATAAATATAGGCTCCTTTTATGCTCAATTAAAAGTTGCCAAATAGTAAAGTTTACTAACAATTCAGTAACAAGCTTTTCTTGGGTTCGGGCAGGTGAAACACAACAAAAGCAAATGCAATACTATTAATTGTACTTTGTACTTAGGGATTTTAAAATATATCCAGATTAGAATTTTAAAACTGTATGCCTTGAAAACAGAGACAAATTGCTTTTGAGCAACTTGCCTGCTTTTTTTAGAACTCCTATTACAAGATAAGAAAAAAGCATTGCTCTAAAATATAAATAAGTCAGCATTATGGTATGTAAAGAACTAAATTTATGTTGGTAAATCAGTTACTGTAACAACTTACAGAGGAACTTTTTTTCTTTACATTATTGGTTACGAAATAGAATGTTGCATCTGCTATCTCAGATTGTCTACTCAGCTTTCTGTACATTCTATACATTTATCACCACATAGTTAAGCAAAAATAATGTAACTAAATCTAATTTTATTTTAAGTAAACCATTAGATATAGTCAATTTGTGAAAAATTTAGTATATGATTTCAAAGACAAAATACTTTATAAAGATTTCCTTGTTGATTTGTCTGTTTTAATGGATAGCTGGATGT
This sequence comes from Scalopus aquaticus, assembly GCA_004024925.1. Lineage (NCBI taxonomy): Eukaryota > Metazoa > Chordata > Mammalia > Eulipotyphla > Talpidae > Scalopus > Scalopus aquaticus. Next base: position 55,733 of record PVIJ01001293.1, read on the forward strand.
TGATCTATAAAAATATTTGTGCCAAAAAACTTGGAATAAGAATGGCCTATACTATTCTTTCATGCCAGTTGTATACTTAAATCTTACCTGTCATTGATGGAAAGGAGCTTTGATTAATTTTTAGGTAGTTTCTGAATGCAATATAGTTGTAAGCATGTGATATAGGCAGTGTTGTTCCTTATATTTTCTTTGTCTGGTTGAAAAGTAACTTAAGCTAACAGTGTCATGAAAAGCCACATCCAAAGTGATGAATTATAGAGTCCTCATTTAAAATCACTATTAAACAAAGAAAAATTATTTGACTAATTTCTAAATAGAATGCTGAGGAATTAAAATGTGGAATGCTTGCTTAACTTTGATCCTCAGCCCTGTGATTTTTTCTAAAGTTTTAAATATATTACCCTAAAACTACTTAAAAATATTTTCATGTGTATTAATGAGTTGTAGCACCTGAAATCTAGTTTAGACTGTAAGTTCCTGAGGTATCAGGGGTGGTTCAACCCACTGGTTTTGAAGTGTGTTTAAGGACACTGTAGTGCACGACTGCCTTGGCACCTATGGATGGGTGTCCGCTCAGTCTTCATGGAATTAGAGTAGAAAGGGAGGAAGAGGGAGTCTTCCTGATAGAAGAGAAGAGTAGAAACTAGTGCTTCTTGGAACACAATGCAGGTGCACCCTATGTGTAATATGAAGCTGGCCTCCTCATATGCAAAGGGCAGGGAGAAACAAAGAATCAGGCTATTCTAAATCGATAGGTAGAATTATAATGAACAAGGAAGCCTGAGCAGGATGCATTGTTCTGGGTGGCCACAAGGCAAGGGCACTTTCCCCTGCAAATATCAGAGGCTCATAGAAGTTTCAACTGTATTCAGTCTTGTATGCAACCCAGATCGATAGCAACAAATTACACATTCAAGGCTATCCGTGGTGCAGCTTTTGGAAACATATATGCCCAGCAAGGAGAATTAGAGAACTCTGATTACTCCAGGGTCCAGGCTGAATGTCTCCGTCATGAACAGGGTGCAGAGGAAAGGAGGACCAGGCCTTGAATGCCAGGTTCTTCTGTTAGGTTGATGTGTGCATAGTGAGGAATGAGATTTAAGATATAGGCAGACAACAGATCAGATCAACAGTCTTGTATAAATTATTTGAATTTTACACTAAGAACCTTAAAGAGCATTTGAGGAATTTCAATTATACAAATATATGATGGTTGGGACCATTGGACAGAGGATGGGCTGTCAGGGATGGGATGAGAAGTAGTAATGTTGGTGCCAGATCAGTTGTATGATAGTAATGCAATCATCCCGGTGAATAATGAGGCTTGGGAATGCCAGGGAAAAGGGAGAAACTGTTTACATGCTTAGCATCTCACACATAAAGATGGATGATGATGATGTGATTTCTCTCATTAGCACTTGCAGACTTAGTAACCTGGAATCATCATCTCACCGTGTAATCACTCCATTACCAAGATTTTTAATTTTTTTTTCCATGAAATCTCCTGATTTGCCTTCTTCTTGTCCAATGTAGCACAAATCCTCATTATTTAATATCTGAAGTTACTCTTTGAATCTCATGACAGGCCCACTGTTTCTAGATTCGCTGCATAATTGCTATAACATAAGCTTGTGTGCTCAGTCTTGCCTAGACCATGCCTACTCCATGAAGCATATCTTCTTAAAGTCCCCTCACACTCCTCTCCCCCACAGTAGATTATCTTCTTCCTTCTTCGGAAAAGTTTTTCCTCAGCAATTTAGTTTTCCCTTAGCTTTCTAAAGCCCTAACATTATGTAGACTATGTCTGAGATTTTTTAGTATGAACTATTTTTTTAACATCAGTAAATTCTTGTGGCTTCCCTGATATGGATTGTATGGCATAGTAGTTAAAAATAATGACTTTAGGGGGAGGCAGGCAATTTGATTTCTAAAAAATAGCAGAAGAGAACATTGCCAGCCACTCGCTATTTCATAACATTCACACATTTTTTTATGTTGTTATTTGTTTTAGTTTTTCCACTTCAAATAGTCAGCAGTGGTCTGAAATCTCTTTCCTTGACAATATAGATAATATTTTGTATAATATTATTTGTAAATATTTTGTATATTTGTATGATATTTTGTATATTATTGTACATTTAACAATAGGTTTACTCATGTAAAATACAATTTTCAGTCGTAATTCCAACAGCAGCATTATGAGTCTTGCCACCTTGTATAAACAGTCTATTTAGAAAGATTGTTGAAAGGGTAATCTTAGTTTCACTAGACTTGTCCCTTTGGGCGAAGATAGTATCCCTTGTGGATCATTATTTAGTGGAAGAATACTTGGACACTGACAGCAAATTTCCAAGCACTCGCAAAATTAAGAGTGTGGCCTTCATTGTACTTATGCTTTAGAATTCTCTTGGAATAGTATGAATAATGGCAGTGACTTCCAACCATAATTTCTAGGAGCATTTTATCTGCTTCATTTGAAGAATTGCATTAAAGAGAAGTTTAGAAGGCAAAGTAGAAGTGAAGAATTTTTATTAATGTCTTCAACTCCTTGAAAGAGTGATTTTATTATTTGTGTCCTCTGCCCACTCATTATCCCAACATTAATGGAGAGATTTTCTTTTTTTAATGAAATCTGAATACTTTTAAAATTGAGTGTCTTAGGGATCATCTATTTTAGCTTTCGTTACTAAAACACTTTGTATAATAACAATAATAAATATTGCTTGGTTCCTTCGTGCCTTTCTCCTTTTAAGGTTGTACTCTTAGTTCTGCCTCATAGTTATTATTCTCACTCCACATTTCAGTATAAAAGGTTCTTTATTTCTCATGTTCATGCCAACTTTGTATGTGTGAGTTTAGTTTGTTTATATTATTATTTTAATCTTCAAAAAAGCTAAATTTCTCCATTGCTAAGAGCTTGTCATCTAATATTAAAAGTCAGAGATCAAAAACACAGATCCTGTTATTCAATACCATCTGTATTACTAGCTGTTCATTTCCTACATCTTCTTTTTCCAAAATCAAAATAAGAAACGACAAAAATAAGAAAGAGAAATAATACTCATATCTTCAAAGTTCTTGATTGCTGAACAGGATTCTGCAATCCCTGAGTTAGTTTTTATATTATTTTTCACCTAACACTAATCAATAGAAATTAATTAGTGTATTTACTAAATCTTTTGAAATGTTCTATTATTCTGTCTCATTTTAACTTATCTCTTTAAATTTTGTTTTAAGAAGATTGCTTTCGAAGGTTTGAAGAATCCTATATTTTTATATTTAATTATGTCTTCCAAAGTAAATTAAGTTACTCAAGAATCTGTATTTTTATCATTAGATATTTATAATACTTAGGCTAATTTTTTATAAATAGGGAGCAATATGGTTGACTAAATGTTTAATCACTGTGTCATTCATTCAACAAATATTTAACAATGCTTTTTTATGCTGTGTCATCAGAGGAGAGTACATGTGTAGTGATGAATAAGAAGTAATTTTTAATTTTGCATGTTTCTATGTTTACCTGCTGAACAATTCATTTACCTCTAGTAATAAATATGAACAAATGATTTAAATCTAGTGAAATTGTCAGTTGCCTAAAATACATTAACTGCTGTATCTGATTCATGTCATAAGTAGCTCTAAAGATATTTCATAGCTGCTTTCAATTTTGATTATATAATATACTATTGGGATGCTTTCAGCTGCATTTAACAGAAAATCCAACTCAGATAAGCTCAAATCATAAGGAAAAGCACTGTCATGCATTAATGAGTTCTAGAGTTAGGCAACTTCAGCAGTTACTAATTCCAGGCCTACTGATATTATCAAAGACCTAACATTCTTCTGTCCCTTGTGCTCTACTATTTACAATTTACTCTACTATTTACAATTCAGCTTATCCAGAGTAATTGCAGAGTTTAGAGGCTTTCTGTTTTCTTGTTGATATACAACAGTAGGGAGTGAGCCATCTCTTCACACCATGTTCATTTAGGTTGACGGAGTCATTCTTGGACTAATAAATTAACAGTCATGGCACCCATAGATTGGGGAACACTTAATAATGATTTCACACCTTGGAGCTAAATTGCATTCCTGAATATAATCAGAGTCCTTAGGAAGAAGAAAGAGAGAAATGGAATTTGGATAAGCAACCAAAAAAAGATCATTTACAGTATCAATGGGGAAAAAATATTCCAATGACCACATGACTTAAAGTCAACTTTTGACAGTGAAATGTTTGCAGTGACTAAAGTATTTACTTATGACATAGCTAAGTTTCAGTTGAAACCTAAATTCGTCCTCTTTTTAATCATTATCATATAAGCACCTGATCTTTCACAAACTTCTTTGTGACCCATTCCTTACAAGATACCTAGCAGAATTGTGTAGCTTAATTTGTAACATGGACTAGAATTTAAATTGAGTTGCATTTGCATTTGTTGAAAACATGGTAATTAGGTATGTCTTAATTGTAGAATGACTGCACTGCATTAAGAAGAAATAAATAGCTTCATGTTATATCTTCTTTAAAAAGAGAAACTTGAAAGTATCGTTTTCAATAGGATGGGAAAGTAGTTGTTGCTTTAGCACATAGAGCAGTTTCAACCAGCAAAAACGTTAGTCAAAAACATTTCTGTTTGGAAATATCTGCACGTTTGTGGAGACATCAGTAAAAGGAAAGCAAATAACCTGTAAAAATGAACAAAATTGAAGTGAAAAATAAGTAAAATTTATATAGCTTTTAAAATAATAAATTATCTAAATGTAGGATTAGGATTTGTTGTTCTTGTATTGTAATTTACTATATGGACATAATAGACCAAGCTAATATATCATCAGTACTTTTCTTACCTGAAAAATTATTTTTATATATTTTTATATTTCCATAGTATAAGGCGTATAAAAATACTTCCTGGGCTTTACTATAAAGCTTGTATTAAGTGTACAAAGTCTGGTTTTAAAACAAAAATCAATAACCTTATATAAATGAATACATAAATAAGTACTATATACATGTTTGCATTGTTAAATCAAGTATGTATAACTAATTCAGTTAAATTTTTAAAAATCATAGTAATTTTGCAAAGGGGTGGGGTAAAGTGAGAGATGGTTGTCTTTATCAAATAATTTTGAATTAGAAGCATATATAATGCAGTACTCTAAAAGAACATCTTATGTTTGTACATATGAAGCCACATATTGCTAAGTATTTTTAATTAGTTGGCATTGAAAGGGATTACTTAAATCAGTACACCCCCAGAAGACTTTCTGTGATAATGCATTATCTAAATTAAAAGGTTCAAAATAAACATAAAGAATTCTCAAACGTGCAAGTATCATTTTAAACAATTCACTTGCTTGGGGCAGGAAATTGAACTAGGTTTTTTGATTTTATAAAATTAGCTTTTAAAACCCAAAGTTAATCAATGATTTAACACTAATATTCTGTTTCACCCATTTCAGAAAATAAGTGCATTGCATGCATCAGAAAATTATTGTGAATATGAAAAGGACTGGCAACAAATATGACTACAGCATAAAGTTAGCTGTGAAGGCACTGCCTTTATTCTGTTACGAAGCCAAGAGCAGACATATGCCCCTTGTATTTCTGCCAAAAAAATTAGGCAGAAAACTAGCAGAATTGCTACTGATACTTCCATTCATGATTTATGATAATGGTTGCTGTGGAAGACTAAGTCATTTACACTTATTGAGCTCATTTTTTTGTTTATAGTTTCAGACATTGTAGAAGTTGTAAAACCCACTAGAGAGTACATACAGCACTAACAATAATAACATAAAGATATACCGGAAAATAATTAGAGCTAAAGCATGTGCAGTGGACCTTCCTGTTGTTACTATGGTTACATGGAGGCTGGTATTGTCAAATTTCATTAGAATAGAGTAGGTATTGTTCTCAAGGTAGAGGAATAGTGATAACCTAAAGATCGGAAAAGAGTTGAGTTTAGATAAACTCAGAAGTCATATTTAAGTAGTTGGTTGTTTCACTTAACAACTATCTATGAACAGCTGCAGTCTGCCTGGCATTTATTATTTAGAAGTGTAGAAAATGGGAGACAGACATGTAATTATACTATATGAAAAGTGTAATAACATTTATACAAAGAACTATGGAAGAACAGGTAAAAGCTGTTTTGCATTGTGGGAATATAGGAAACTAGCATCGATTTATCTAGTTTGGGTATTCCAGTAGACTTAGGTTTTTGTAACTCCTGAGAACTTCTGAGAATTGTTTTATAGTGACTTGGTCCTTATCTCAAAGTTGAGTCACACCCATTTCTCAAAGAGTAGAAGCGGTGCTTTGCAACCATATGGTACACAGCCATATTCAAAGATTTGAGAAGAGATGCTGCAACAGTACTTAAGTTATATTTACATTGTCTTGGGGAGTTCTCATATGAAAATATTACTTATTCTTAACCCTTTGTTCAGTAGGCCCAGCTATTCTTTTTCTACTCTTTGTAGACAACAAAGAATGATAGCCTTAACTCAGCATTTATTTGTAAGATTATGAATTTTCACTAGCAGTGTAACTGACTTCCTCTGACAAACCTGCACAGTTCCTACTTACATATTAATTGACAGAGAGGACAAAAAAACAACATTTTATTTATTTATTTATTTATTTTTTAATATATTTTTATTGTTCTTTATGTCTTTTACATTTTGTATTCCCCTTGGGTAGTCCACCACCAGTTCACCCGTGATCCATCTCCATGGTCCCTTGTGTTCTTTAAAAAACTACCATGTCCCTTGGAAGAGGAATAAAGATCACAATTAGATAATCCTGCACAGAGGAAGGCCAGCCTTTAAAAAATTCATGTATGTGGTTGCTAGCCAGTTCGAGTATCTCTTTCATGTAGATTCTTGACTGATTTCATCAACATGAGCCATGAGTCACAGCATTAAACAATCACATATAATGGGAAATAGGTTTCTGAAATATAATGCTGACTGCTGGAATTATCTTCTGGGAAGACTGTATAGGGACTGGATGACAGATTATCTAAATACATGTATGAAGCATGGAATTGAGCAATTAGAGTTGATCAAAGAAATCATGAAAGTTTGCTGAAGTTCAATTCCACATGCTATAATATTAGAAAGAACTTGGGACTGGGAGAGTGCTGCCTGCATACCTTCTGTTTCCTCAGCAAGAATTTGGTCACAATGACCTCTAAAGTATCTTCTGGTTGTAAACCTGTTTATATTTTTACAATTTGGTTGTACCTGGGGAAGTTGCCTTAGCTAGTGGAGAGGCAAGGCTGAATTTCAATTGAAGAGATGTGAAAGAGTGGGAAAAGGCCTAACTGTTCTATGTTCTCTGTTTTAAAAAGAAGCTCAAAAACACCAATTGATATGTAATTTGTTGGTACAAGGGGAAAAAAAAGAACTTGGAATTCAAAGAGTAACCTGAATTCACAATAATTCTTATATTTGGAAGAAAACTGTAGGCAACAATCTCAGAAAAAAATATGAGCATTTCTACTAATATGTTCATTTATTGCTTCCTAATATAGAAATTCTTAAAGTTCTTTTGTTAGGTAGATATCTACCCTAGTTACTTTTCATTCTTTCAGTTACAAAAAGTTTGGGGTATTGAAGTGCCCTTGAATCATTTGGTTACAAAGTGTTTTCTCAAAGGATAAATTATTGTTATTCCTCAGTCATCTTTTACCTTCAGATTTTAGAGAAATGAGGTTATGGATTTCTACATTTCCAAGGCTCTAACTATTTTTACATGGACTTGCAAAATGATTTAGGATTAGAACATATAGTAGTAGCATTTACTAATGATGTTGGCCTTACGTAATGACAATACATCGAAAAGTTACAGAGACTATGAAGAACCAGTCATCTGTATACAGAAATTGGAAATGGACATATTTGGAAGCCTGAAGGAAGATGTACTTGTGATGACACTTGGTGTGCTAACTAGTTGAACAAATTAATGAGGGGCCAGTGTGAATCTACATTATCTTTACCCACAGGAAAGAAAGAACTTGAAGAAGGCTGTTCATTTCTTTTGTTTTTTTTGGGGGGGAGGAAATAGCACTTTTGTTTCATTTTTTATGTTTTCGTTTTTATTTATTATTAGGTCTTGAACCTTTTTTAAATTTTTATTTATTAAACATACTTGTTTATTTTTTCACTATAGGATTGCTCCCCTCAGGTATAGTCACCATAGTTTTCCTCTTCATTTTGCAAATAAAGTGCCATTATAAAGCAAAATTCAACTAATTAAATTTTAAAGATCTTATTGGTTTTATTCAACAGTTCATAAATTGGGCACAGTCCATCTTGTAGATAGAAATGGGCTTTGAAGAGCTGTATAAAATGGTAGACTTATATAAGCAGTAGGGTGTGGGACAAAGAAGTTATTAGCAAAAAGTGGATTGTTACAAGCAAGGGCAAGTGGATTATATCATAAGTGCTGATACCATAATTCCAGATTGACTCCTTAAAAAAAAATGATTACATTTCTGGAAGCGCAGAAAGATAATTCAATTAGTTATTAGCTTCCAGTTTTGTGAAATGAAGCTTAACAAGGTGACTCTATTATGGCCTGTTGTTTCTTTGTTTTTTTTAAAAACACTCTCCAGGACCCACAGGGGTCTGTGTTGTGTGATGAGGGCCTGATAATCCCTGTCCTTCCCACCCTTCCCAGCAATACGTGCTCTGTGTCAAAGAAGGTGTTTCTGAAAGTGAATCAACGTTCTATCAGAAAGCTGAGTCTCTTTCACTATTTGGGGTATCATCATTTAGGAATGGACATATGCACAGTAATCAACCGCATCACATATTCTGTTCTAATTCTGCACAAAAGTAAACAGCATTGCAATACATGTTGATGGCAGGGCTGTGCCATTGTAGGAAATGTCACATATCATTTACGTTCCTTATTTTTGTTTTTTTGGTTCATGGTGTTCCTTATCTCTTTTATTTATTCATTTTTTTCCCTTTTCTTTTTACCTTTCAAGTGGAAGAAGACACAGAGGAAAGTTCGAGATCGGGAAGAGAGTCTGTATCCACAGCCAGTGATCAGCCTTCACATTCTCTGGAGAGACAAATGAATGGAAACCAAGAGAAAGGTGACAAGACTGATAGGAGAAAAGATAAAACAGGAAAAGAAAAGAAGAAAGAAAGAGATAAGGAAAAGGACAAAATAAAAGCCAAGAAGGGAATGCTGAAGGGTTTGGGAGACATGTTCAGGTAAGTGTTTACCAACCCAAACCAGATAACCCCTGAACAGACCAGTGTGAAGGTAATAGAGAGTAGTAAAAAGCACAGATTTGAAAACATTATCTTTGAGGTCAACCAACATTCTTTCCTAATTTAGTCTGCATTTTTATTTTCTTAAGGATTTCACTTTAGTTATTTCAGAGGATTTTAGCAGCCTTAAAGATGTCTTGCCAAGTAACTCTATTGAGAGGAAGGAGGGACAAATCTGTGTCTCAGCTATGCATAAGAGTAAAAGCCCCAGTGAGACAAAGGGCTATTAACTCCTGTTTGTTCTTTTGTGTGTGTGAACAATGGTTCATTATTTAAATTTAACATAGAGCTCAAGTTAGGGGTAGCATTTAAAGGTTCATTAATAACAAGTCTATTAAAAATGTTTCGAATAGAGCTTCAATTAAGCTGGTTGATTAATTTAATACTTATTACTTCAGTCTATAAAGATTTCATTAAACATAGTCTCTGGCTGTTTCCTGACAGTTGTTTTTGTGTCCCTAAATTATACTCTAGGATTACTTAGCATATCATTTTTACAAATCATTGCTACACAATAAAGTGACAAGTTTTCTAGAAGTTGCACTGAAAATCTCCCATAAATATTCATCTAAGGTGATTTATAATATTCAGGTATTTAATGTTAAATATAAAGATGTCTTGATTGTTCCATAAATTAAACTCCTAAACATATCAAGATGATGGTTTACAATTGAAAACATACAGCTGACCCATTTGACTTCAAAAAGTAGCTATCTGCATTTTGAATCTCTTCCTTTTTAACTTTTTTAAATTGTATAATGTGAACAAGAGTTTTTTATTTTCATAGGATTTGTTGATTTATAATTCTAATGTTGACCCCAATAACTCAGAGAGTTATAGATGTCAAGCCCACAAAATTGAGGGCTCATGGCCCAACCTGCAAGCTCCACAGCACAACAGATGTGTTCTGTGTTCTCTAGATGTCTGATTAAGTTAAGTGCAAGGGAAAGAGTAATCCACTGGCTTAGATAACATGAAGCCTTGCCTGTCAGCAGGCTCGTATTGGATTTCCATCTCCAATGCTTCAGAACATTGGAATTTTCAATTTTATGTTAGTGTTTTTCTTGTTAATACACTATTCCTTCTGGATGCATTTTCATTCAGATCATCTTTCTTAATTATATTCCACGTCCACAATATTCTGGGGATGAAATTGCTCCGGTTGCGTTAGACCTATTGTACTGTCATGTTGCTAATCCTTGCTGCTGTTGTAGCTCTTCCCAGTTCCACTTAATGGAATTTCAAATCCAAGCTGATAGTTCAAGATCAGCTGTGATGGGGATGCTTACAGGAGAAAGTATATGGATTCCACAAAACAGAGCTTTGTCTCTCAGGAGAGCAACATAACCTGACAGAGAGAATATAATTTTATTTTAAGCAGAGTTACAGTATATTTTCTAGATTTCTTGAACATGGCTCTGTTCTATCTGATTATAAAAAGGTTGAAGCTTGCCAAATACTGTTCTTTAAAAATGAGCTGAGAACAATTCATTAAACATAAAATAAAGGTTTTTTGTTTGTTTTGTTGTTAGCTCTTAGTTCTTCCCTTACACCATCATTATATGGCTTTAGTGTTGAGAAGATTCTCAAGTTATTGTTGGAGTTTTCAAAAGATTTTCTACCTATTTCCCATACTAATTGGATCTAATTATTTGAGACTAGCAGATTCTCAGGTTGATTCTTTTATGTTTTTTGTTTGTTTGTTTTTAGTAGCATTTGGAAATATAGTAAGAGTTTTAAAATCTTTTTTTTTTCTTTGTTCTTTCAAGGAGCATGGATTGTGGTTACTTTAGCAGTGTTGCTTTTAAATAACCTACTTAAAACATTTATGAGTTTATACAGTTCTTAGAACAACTTTTAAGGCTGGCCAAATGCAAGCCTGAAGTACAAAGCAGGTGTATGTGCGTGTGTGTGTGTGTGTGTGGGGGGGGGGGGTCATGTTTTTTCTTCAGGTAATAGAAAGGGCAAGGAATTAGATTCTGGGGTGGGGGGGTGTCTAGATTTCCAGGGCAGATGAGCTTTTTTTCTTTAGTCACATAACTTTGATAAGCAACATGTTTTCCTTTAAAGACAGGCTCCTTGGCTTTTCTCCCACCATCTAACACCCTCCCCTCCCCCCATCCCCTACTGCACAAACACATAACCACACAGTTCCTACCCTGGATAACTGAGATTTTGGTTAAATTTGATCAGGGTCAAATAGATGAACCATATTTTAAAAATCTTAGTAGAGGGGAAAAATGGCACAATTTAGTAGGTGTTTTTGTTGGTTGGTGTATACAAACGACATGGTTTTCTATTTCACATATAATATAGTATTCACAAAAATTAATTATTGATAAACAGCTCTGGGAAAGAATGTTGTGAGTCATATGAATCACTCCTCTGTTTATAAATTATGGAGTATATGAAGTGTAAAAGCTGCCTTAGTACAAGTTTAGTAAATCACAAACTTAAATCTTTAAGGAAACAAATAGTAGTGTTTCATGTTTGTACAAATTTCTTTGTACATATTAGATTTTCTCTTGAACATAAGGAGCTTCTTTGGCCTTAATTAAAATGGATTTGTATCAAAGAAGCCTGAGTATTCTTACCAAACAGGTAGACCTGACTTGTTAATGTAATCATTCTGTGTGCAGAGTAGAAAGGATCTTAAAATTTGAGTTTTTGTGTATGTTTAATTCTCAGATATTTGGCTGTTCAAATTTAATAGTATGAAATATTTCTGAAAAATCTGTAATTACATGAAATTATTACTAAAGAGGAAGTAATGTCTGTAATTTCAAAGGAGAGAGATCTGTTATTTAATGTTTAGGTATCTTCACTTTTAAAGGAAAGCAAGAGCATTATTAAGTAACTTATTTTTGCCTTAGTTTCTTACTCCAAATTGAAATAATGAACAAGACAATAAAATGCTGTAGTTAGGATAATATCTCATCTATTAACTATTTAAAATTAGGTATTTCCTTTTTCTCAACCCTGGAATACTACAATGTGATATTCCTGTGCTTGAAAAATAACTGTTAAATGTCACAGAATTGTGTGTACTCTACGAAGTTCTTAGCAGTGACCTTATTGTGCGCATCTCAGATTTATTTTGTGCTTCTGTCCATATGGGATAACTGAGAGCCATTACTATGGAAAACTAAAGCAAAAGTAATGTTATGATATTACCATTAAAATTGAGTCCTCAAATTACATTTAAAATGATTACCTGGGTCCCTGAAGCATTATTTTTATTCAGTTTTGTAAAAGGAAATAGATAAGTTAATTTGAAACCTTTTTAGTTGAAACCAGATATACTGCTGTCTTTCCCTTTTTAGAATATAATAGTTTGCAGAACACATTGAACATGATCAGATTTGAAAACAATGTTGTAGTTTGGATTACACCTCTTAGGCTTTTGAGAGAATAACAAACACGAATTATTGTTGTTCCCTTACCTGTACTTACTAACTGTGTGTCTGTACCGTGTTTCTCATTTAGCCTTGCCAAACTGAAGCCTGAGAAGAGATGAACAACAAAGCAGATTCAAAAATGTCTTGAGAAGCACATTATCGCACAGTTGTTTTTTTAAAAAAACAAACAATAAATTTATTTTTAATGAATTCTTAGTGGCTGTTGACGAATTTTGTTTACGACATCAGCAGTTTTGATGGTTTAATGATTTCCATATTAATCAATTTGGAACTTTCTTATCTTGATTTCAAGCTTGGGGGTTTAAACAACTGCTTGCAAAGGCAGAGAAGTGATTTTTTTCCTATCATTTTTCATTAGCCCCTTTTCATAGTGGAAAACCATAGTCCTAGCTGCTGGCGTATTCAGAAATCATCAGCACACACCAATCAGATGTTAGAATCAGTGCTTCAAGATCCAATCATGTGCCCTCTTGGTTTGGTTGGTTAACACAGTGACTGGGGACACAGACAGGGCGAGCATCAGCAGTTTTTTGCCATGAGGTGTGTAGGTTGGGAGAGTTATCCACCAGTTGATGACCAAGTGAGCCAGAATGAAAGAGATTTTTTGGCAAGGGTTAATCCCTTCATGGGTTAGAGTTTAGACCCAAAAATGGGTTTAAAAACAAAACAAAACAGCATTGTGTGCTCTGTGCAGGCGGAACCCACAAGTTTTCTAGGGAGAAAAAGTAGAGATGCTGTGACAAATAGCAGTCTCCAGGTTGCCGAGACTGCATGGATGGAGAGCGTACACTCTTCATAAAAATATTTCTGGAATGAGTTTGCCTGGCCAAATGCTACAATCACAGATTCAAATGTGCAGATGGTTCTCAGGCTGTCCTTGCTTTAGAATGAAGCCTTCTGCTGATAAGAAGCCTAATTCACAATTTCTTCATTCTTCATGGCCCCTCAGGATTTCTGACAAAGTGGGTTTAGTTATCTCTATTTCTTGAGAATGTTAGAATTGCATCCTACTACAAAAAAAATATGGTGAAAAAGAAAACCATTTAATAAAGAATGATGTAGACTTGATTTGTGTGCTTGTGAGAAAGATTTAACAGTTCTGACTTGGTAGTAGCTTTCAAACCCATCCTACCTCCCACCCCAGTGAAGCAAAAGCCTTCACCTGTATTATAGGAAGGAGGCAAATATGACCATGTTTATTGGTTCATGTCAGAAATGTTGGGGCTTATAGTTTTTGACTCAGCTCTAATTGCCCTGTGGATTAATGTGACCAGTTTCACCTTGGTAAAATTAAATGGCATCATTTGCAACCTGCCAATGATTTAGGGAATGCAGTTAAAATAAATATATAGTAAATTCTGACCATCTAAATGAAATTCAGGTGACACACTTCATAATGGAAATGAAATAACTAGAAAAGATTGATTTTTGCATAACTGTATTTCTTGTCATCTGGACAGAAAACAGCCCTGTTTTAAAAGTACATATGTGGGGAGTTTTCTTTGGAATAAGTTATAAATTTTTAAATCCCAAGGATTTAATGTATGTTTCTGTTAATTTAAGTGGAAAAAGAGGTTCCCCTTTAAATACCGAAAATAAATATCAGACTAACCTGTTAGCAAAGACAAGTTCTGGGGTAGCTGATAACACATTCTTCAGTATTCTTCTTTTCCTTGTTAGCAGTTTTAAATAGAGAACCTCTGACATCTGCAGTATTGAAACTGACTGCAAAGGAAGCTGGAGGAGGCACAAAGCGTGACAGCCAGGCCTTTCTAAGACCTTTCTGACGTTCTTTAACGTTTCTTTTCCACAGATCTGTGTCATGAATATAGAATGCAAGTGTCAAGGATGACACCCACTTTATAGTTTCTGTAAAGCAAACCTTTTCGTAAAAGAAATTTTTGACAGTTCTGAGATACTAAGTCAATTTCAGTTCCAGACTGTGTAGAAAATGGAATATTTTTTCTGCAATTGATGTGAAAATTGAAGGCTAGTGACTATTCACTCTCAAATAACACAGGGTAAATAAATACTATCACACCACTGAAAAAATGTACTGGAAGACAGATTCAGCTGATGATGTTTGCCACAACATTGGGAATGTTCTTCCTGAATGTCTTTGTTACCATTAGAGGTTCTGCATCTTTTGCATTAAATATAATGGATCAAATGCATGTTATTCCTAAATGTATTTTTATGAAGCCACAAATTACTATATAAGACAATTGTTTCATCCTATCAGTCTTTTAAAGAATTCACTGAGGAAGTGACCTCTTACATAATTGAATGTTATATGATTTTCTTCTGACCTCTTTTTAATGATAGCCAATTTAGAAACAAATGACTAAAATTGGATTAAATTTCATGTTATAGTGTAATATCCCTGTTTCCTGCTAACCTTTCCACTTACTCTATTTTTAAGGAAGGATATTCCATCTGCTTTGCCCTAAGGTCAAGTCACCTAAGCCATTCCGATCTCTCTGTTCTGAGACATTGCTCCAGCAATTCTTTCTTCTGTCTCTCTCTGTGTTGTTACCTCCGTTTTAGAGAAAAGTCTGTCTCACCATACATACCTTTCCAACTATGACTTCATTTTCCCTCCTACTCTTTAGAGCAAATACTTTGGTGAATTTGGATTTGCTGTCTCCGTGTCCCTGTTCTCTCCTAAACTCCCCTCATCCCCCTTGGCTCCACAGAAACCTGTTCTCACCCAGGTCACCAGTGTCCTCTTTGCCAGTAACTCTGTCCTGGTCACTTCTCACTCCTCACCTTTTTCTACTGGTAACACTTAGCACATTTATTATTACTTGTCTTTGAGATCATGCTTGCTGGGTCTCCTTCTCTGCACTATAATCAGTCTCCATTGTGGTGCACTGTCCTCCCAACAATGGCGTTCCCTGAAGCTCAGACTTTAGTCTTCTCTTTTCAGCAATGCAGAATTGAGATTCTCAAGAGCCTTCGGCTCTACATATGATCCACAGGCAGATGAATCTCAAATTCACATCTCTAGCCTGGATATCTTCTTTGAACTATAGATTTATAAGTCTTATCATCTTTGAGTGCCAATCGGATAACTGAAACTTAACATAGTCCTAACAAAGTTCTGGATATTTCCCTCAGAACTGTTTCTCACAGTCTTCCTTTCTCGTATTATGGTAGCTCTTTTTTCCCCCCATTTGCTTAAGTCCAAAATTTTGGAATTATCCTTCATTTTACTTTTATTCATTTATTTTTGGTTATGCCCCATATTCAGTTACTAATGTATAAAAGCCTTTGATCTATTTTCCTTTGATCATACTATCCTCATTTGATCTGTTTTTTGCACCTCAGTACCTCCATCCTCTCTGTCCTGGTTTTTGGCAGTGCCTTCCAACTGCCCTCCTTGCTTCTGCCCTTGTATCCCTGTGTATTGTCTCAGCATTAAATCCAGAGGTTGCATCATGTCTCTCCTCTGTTCATTCCACAGTAACCTTCCAAGTCACTCAAAAGTAAAGGTCAAAATCCAAAGTCATCTATGAGACCTACAATTTACCCTCTGCCTCCTATCTCTCTGATCTCAAGCCTCATTCTTTTGCTAACTTCACTCTAGCTACACTGTTCTCCTCTTTTCTGAATCTGCCACATCCACTAGAGCCTTTGTTCTTGTTCACTCTACCTATATTAATCTTTTCTCAGCTATCCAAGCTTCATTCTTGTACTTTTAATACTTTACTCAAGTGTCAAATTTTCAAGGACCTACGCAGCATTGCAAACAGCAACATCCGTCTCGACGCTTTCTGGCTTATTTTTCTTTTTCCACTTTTCCCCTCCTAATAATGTGAACAACTTACTTGATTTCATAATAACTTGACAATGTTCAAAATTTTAACCTTTTTTCCCTTGCTAAGTACCTAGAAGACTGCTTAGTACATAGTGCTTAGAGAATATCACCAATGCCAAGTTGCTCATACCTCTTCAGTGCATCCCCCGAATTCTAGTAGCCAGTCAACTGCCTCTCCAAAGCCTTGGAAGAAAACTCTGGTTTTCTGTTCAGGACTGCCAGAAGTGCTCAGAGACAATACTTCTTAGAGCAACCCTCTAACAATGAACCATGATAAACAGTGGTTCAGCTGCCATGACCCTTAGAATTATGATGTTATGGCATAAGTCTATGGCTTTGGACCTGAAAATGAAGTCCTCAACCAGGAGTATGGGAGGACCTGGGAGCTGTCAGAAAGGCAGAATTGCAGGCCCCACCCCAGACCTTCTGACAGTATAACTTGCAGTTTTATAACCCTATGAAAGGTACAAAAGAGAAAAACCTTTCCACATCTTCCCCTCTTGTTTCTTTGGCTGATATAATAATTAATTTGACATAGATAGATTGGCAGGAGAAAAAAAATGACTTACAAATACTAGGCAAACAAAAATATGAGACCCAAAGAAATGCCAAAGTAGGCAGCTTTTATACCTTATGACATGGTGAGAATAAATATGTGAAGAAAGGACAAGACAGAAATTTAGTCCTAGAGTAGTACATTAGTAAAGAAGTAGCAAGGTTTTTTTACATAGTTTTTGGACCCTTAAATTCCCTATCTCTGGTGATCAAATATGTCTCTCTCCCTCCTGGAACAGAGAAGTTCTTTTTACAGGGGAGATTTATTTCCTGCTGTCTGGAGAAAAAAGGGGGGTAAGAATGTTCTTCTTGCACTTAAAGTTCTTATGAACCATTACTTAAAAGTAGTCAATAAGCCAAAGTGGAATTCTTTGGGAGCAAATTACCTTGAACCCCATCACATGTTAAGAGGCCCTAGAGTACCTCCTTTACTGCTCCCAGAATTTGTGGGATTGAGTTCTCTTTGCCCATAGCAGTAACAGACTTGAGAATACTTTATAACCTTTCCTCTATTTGTCTTTACTTTCCCACCTGTGTTTCTCGCAGCTTGCATTAGACCATTGTCCTGAATCCCGGCCTCAGGACTTGCTTCTGACAAAATACAGATTAATTTGTAAATGTTTTCTGAATACATGAATAAATAAATGAACTTTCCAGAGTAAATGGGGACAGTGTTCATGTGAAATTTCTACTTGGAGTAATTTTCAGTTATGACGAGTTGTCGCCATGGCTGGGCATGTGTTTATTCCTATCTTTGGAAGATGGTAGTACTACAGAATGCTACCTGTTCCCTAGGAGATTGTGCCCAGGGAGTGGGCCTACTGTGTTCCATAAGTCTTTATCATATTTTCAGTTTTTTGAAATTAACATTTCTTTGCTTTTAGTTGCCATAAACAATTTAAGTATTATCTACTACCCTTGACTTGCGAAGAAGATCTAATTTCCAAATTACATACATCCCATGTTGGGCCAACCTTTATCCTGTGGTGCATATTTGAGGGGTCATTGATCGAGCAAGTAAATGTCAAAATTGCCCTATTAATGTCTTCCTAAGCTTCAGAATGTCAGGCTCCTCCAGACAACCTTGGTTTTACTCTGATCACCTTCTGCAGAGAGAGTGAGTTGATTAAACACCTTCCAGCCATGACACTCACAGACACCTGGCAGGCTGTCTCACCTGGAGATGGTGCTCTGAAACATTCCCTTTCTACTTGCCCTCTGTGTATACCATGGAATACCTGAGACTAGAACCTCCCTGATTTTTAAATGAATTGTGGCTTTACTGGAGACAACCTCTTGTCTTGAGTTTCTCTTTTTATAACTTCTGTAAAATTTATAATTTACATTTTTTTCCAAATCTGTCTATGTAATATGTATGATATTTTAATAATTACACTGGTCAACATTGAGATTGTTACTGACTTAAAAAGGCCCTAATCTGTAGTATCTTGGTGTGCTGAACATGAATATAACCTTGAAAATTTTTTATTAGCTCTCATTATGAAGATAATTCATATGACTCATTTTGTATGTTTCACCGTGTAAATTTATCCAGTAGGACTGCAACAACATCCTAAATCAGCCTAGAATGATGTAATATTGCATCACATTGCATGATACAGTCATGCACACATCATCCAGAGTTGATTGCATCATTTTCTGATGTAATGCAATACTACTGCCAGGCGGCTGCTGAAGTAAGTTGACGTCAGCAGTGCACTAGATCAAGCCCTGTCGGAAAGGTTGAGCATTGAAAATATTTCAGACTTTGTGTGAGAAAGTTTAAGCTACTGTTCCATAGAACTATTATTGTTTTATCCATTTAGGCACAATGCAGAACAGTCATGCCTCAAAAGTGCGTTAATAGCGTGGGCAATTTCTGCTCTATTTGTGGGGAGGTGACATTTGCCAACCAGAAGAAAAGGATCACTTCTCAAGTGAAGAAGGCTTATCATCTTTACTTCAGATGTAAAGTTGGTGACCAAGACAAGCCTTGGGCCCTGCATAGATGCTGAGCTACATGTACAACACAGCTTTCACAGTGGATAAATGGCAAAAGACTATTAATGCCATTTGTAGTCCCCATGGTGTGGAGAGAGCCAAGCAACCACATAAAAGACTGTTGCTTCAATTTGGTTCCTCCTCTTTCCAGTGGAATAATGAAGCAAAAGAAGTCGAGAATAGTCTACCCAAACACTCCATCTGCATTGAGACCAGTTCCACATGGTGAGGGACTTCCTATTCCAGAACCTCCAGCACAATATTCTCTTTATTCATCTGATGAGGACAAGGGGGAGCCGACCTGTTCTTCTCCTGTTCCAGCAGCATGCGGTCAACCAGATTTTCACTGTCGTGCATCATCAACCCCACACAGACTAACACAGGAAGAACTCAGTGACCTGGTTTGTGATTTGGACTTACCCAAGAACAAGACAAAATTGCTAGGATCAAGACTCCAGCAATGGAATCTTCTAGAAGAAGATGTCACAATGATTTTATATCGAAAGTGCCACCAGCATTTGGAGGCTTTCTTCAGAAAGGAAAGTACTCTGGTATTCTGTTTCAATATTGAGGGCCTCATGAATGCCTTAGAAATCACTCATGACCCACAAGAATGGAGACTATTTCTAGACTCTTTGAAGCTGAGTCTTAAGGCTGTGCTTTTGCACAATGGAAGCCGTCTTCCATCTATTCTATTCCTGAACAGCTGTACAAGAGACAAGCTAAGAAATCTAAGAAGTAATCTATGACTTGATTTTTTACAGGTATTAACCGTAGGCCTATTACTATCGGCATGCATTTGTGATGTAAACATCAATTTATTGCAGATTACAAAAAAAAAAAAACTAGAGCCAAAATTAGAATTGGACTGTCATATTCGTATTGAGCACATACAAACTGATAGGAAATGACTAATTTTATTTCAGTAACATGACTTGTAAAAATTTGTTGACCAGTGTTATGAGGTAAAAACAGTAACTCTTATATTCAACAAATATTTTCTGGGAACCTACAGTCTGTTAGGCAGTGCTAAGGTGAAAGGAATTAGTTGTGGGTGTAACTGAGAGAAGACAGGCTCTCAGCAAGTAGGTGCCCTAAAATGTGCTTCTGCCCATGACTAGAGGGAGTTTGGGTCCTGATGACATCAACTACTCTTCATTACATTAATACCTGGTCCAGTTTTTTCTCATGTTTACAGAATAAGAAAAAAAAATAGCTTGTTTCAGCAAAGTGTCAGCTTTAAATGACCTTTTATGAAAGCTTTTTATTTTTTAATACTGTGATATTTAACTACGATAGCTCATAATCAGGAGTTCTCTCTCTATACTTGCAAACATTTTCAGACTATGTTTCTCCAGGATCTATTTTTATAAGATTCATAACAAATAGAAAATGTTTAAATAACATTTTCCCAGTGGAATTCTTTTTTGAAAAGTCTTCCATCTGAATATAGTGTTATCCACGCGGGTCTTATTATCTTGGCCAAGTTCTATGCTTTTAGTATTAGAGTACATCCCTATCTGTTTAGTCTGACAAAACTCATTTGAGATTCTAAACACCAAAAAATTTAATGAATAATAAATAAGGGAATATGAATCAAGTATGGATGCTAGTTAATAATATTGATATATCAGTTAAAATAGCTGTAGCATATTAATATAAGATGTGAATTAGCAGAAAAATTGAGTGTAGAGTATTTGGAAAAGCAGTTGACTATCATTTCAGTTTTTCTGAAAGTTTGAAATTGATCTAAAAATATTTTAAAACCATATGTTTAAGGATGTAAAATGTTTTAAGACTTTACACCATTCAAAAAAAAAGACGAGTATTTTTCTTGTGAGATGGAAATTATATAATTGACTAAGCAAAATTTTCATACTCTTTCATACTATTTCAGGTAGTCTGGTCAGCAATGGAGAAGGATCTGTTCTTATAGAATTATCTTCAACTGTTCTGTATACATGCAGTTGACAGGCAGCCATCTAATTAGAAAACATTTTATAAACAACCAAATAATAGCAAGTGTGAAAAACTAGCTCTACTCTCTAATAGGAGAGTAACCAAATAATAGGAGGGTAACCACACCAGAAACAATGAGGAGAAAATGAAAATATTTTCTAATTCATGGATTGTTGTCTTCATGTTTTCACCCTGACAGACTTGGTCACCTGGAATGGAAGTCTTGGCCCAAGCAGAGGGGACTCATTTTGGTAGTCATTTTTAGTTGTCTCGTTTAGTTCTGCTTTTATAATGCTGTTGATGATATTTTGTCCTCTGTTGACAGCCATGGATTGACATTCTTTTTTTAAAGATTTATTTACTTATGCATACGAGCTGGGGTGTAGGCCAGAGGTGTGGGGAGGTGAGAGGATTCACCAGAGACAGAGTGGGGAGCAGAACAGGCAGATCAACCAAAATACACTGCTGAGGGGTGCAGCGGGCAAGACACGAAAACAGGAGAGGTCTGCTGCGCCATGTGGGAAGCTCCCCGGCCGGGTATCAAACTCGTGCTGCAGTGGCTCTGGATAGCTTCATAGTGCTGTGACTTAACCCATTGTGCCACCAGGGAGGCCCTTGGATTGACATTCAAAAGGAGAATATCGGTTACTAGGATGAAACTGGGATTTTTACCCAGGACTCTGCCTTGGCAGTGTTGTGCTCTTAATTATGCTGTCTCGTGCACCTGTTTTCAAAGGAGGCTTGGAATGTGGTTGTGTTTTAACAATGCATATTTTCTCTCCCTACCAAATCAGGGCTTTTCATCTAAAGAAAAGGAGAATGGAGAGTGGGTGGACAACATTCCCTGCGGAGTGCCTTCTCCTGGAACTATCTCTCTAACTCTTGGTTAATGAAGGCCAGTGGCCTCAGGTTTCTGAACTTTCAGCTCCTTCATACTCCTGGGTTACTGTTCACCCTCATTCTAGTAGACTAGCCAAGACTAACCACTGCTGACCAGATCTTTTTCTTTTGGCTTAACCAGAAAGACAGGAAGTAAACTACAGACCCTGGCAAACCTTATTAAATCGACCATTTAAATGGTCATGATCTTCCAAACTTAGGGAGCCCAGAGTTGCTTCTTGGAAATGGGAGAAGGAGGGCGTGTTTAGATATTTTTTCTAGAAAATCACATGTATTGTTTAGAGAGTAATGATTTCTGCCAGTGATGTGCTCCATGTTAAAAACCATGTTTGCATATTTCATTGTTGCTAATACTGATTTTTATGGATAGCATTTTTATTGTTATTTCATTGTACAAGTTGTCACACATCAAATCTGTGTTTTTCTGATTTTGGAGTCCAAGCCTTAATTAGTATTCTAATTTTGATTGTACTGACTTTGGTGTCCTTTTAATTTACTAGTATTTATGTGCACATTCCCCAAATATATCTTCGGGTTTCATTATGCTGGTTTTTGTCTTCTGGGTCATGATTAAGGCTGAATGCAGAAGATCATCAAAGTCCCGGAAGACAAGAACTAGTATCTAACTGAGTGAAGAAAGCGATATCCTGCAGTGTTTAAGCATAGTCTTGAAATAAATGGAGCATTTTAGGGTGGAGACTAATATAACTACTCTGTCCTTTGAATCCACTTATTCTTGTTTTTCATAAATAATATATAACATTGAGCTTTGTCTTTTTTTTTTTAAAGATTTATTTATTTATGCATACAAGAACTGGGGTGTAGGCTTGAGGTAGAGGGAGGTGAGAGGATTCACCAGAGACAGAGTGGGAAGCAGAACAGGTGGTCTGACTGAAATACACTGTGGAGGGGAGCAGCGGGCAAGACAGGAGAGGTCTGCTGCGGCATGTGGGTTAGCTCCCTGGCCAGGGAATCGAACTTGTGCTACAGTGGCTCTGGATAGCTTCATAGTGCTGCAACTTAACCTGTTGCGCCACCAGAGAGGCCCTGAACTTTGTCTTAAACCTTTGAGGTAATGGTTCTCAACCCCCATGGTTTTACCCTATATGGTACTTTTAGTACACTCTGATGATTTATTTGGTTGTCATACTTGGGGAGGGATTGCTTCCAGTATGCAGTGGCCAGAGGCCATGAATGTTGCAAAACACCCTATGATGCACAAGTGAGCCCCTGGTCACTGGCAAAGGATGATCTGGCCCAATATTTCAATAAAGCCAAGGTTGAGAAACTGTCCTTGCCCAATCTCACCTGTGAGTGCTGTATAATTGAGTTGTTGATCTTTAAGTACAGTACCTGTTTGCTTCAGTGTTCTGGGTCTGTTTGTCTTCATGCCTGCCCATCAGCAGCATGTCATTCATTATGTATGAGGGAACACTTGCATCATGAGTTTTTATGTTCATTTAAGAGCTAAAATTATATTGACCACTTTCAAATATTTTACAGTCTTGTTGGTGTCATGCTATTTAAAATTTGTACATAGTGATTGTTCTTTCTTTTTAATATAATTTTAATGTATTAAGTATTTAATTTTACTTAATAAATTCTTAACACGTAAGTCAATATGAAGAACCTAATAGTCACTTGAAGAGGGTGAGATGATTGAAGAGGGAGATGAGTCTTCTCTAGTAGAAAGAACTTGTGATTTAGATGTTGAAGTCTTGTTTTCTTCCAATTTTGTTCCACCTCATATACCATTTATTCCATTAGCTTCATTTTCTTTGCTTCCACTTTATTTCACATTTAATTTAGAGTACTGAATGAAAGAATGTGCATGGAAATCTGTGAAATTTTAAGGAAATCTTTGTGAATTTTTAAGGTTCTCTTCATCTGTCTTCTCATGTTATTGAAGTTTTTTCTCCCCCTAATTCTTCATGAATTAGTTTCTAGGTAAATACTCTGAGTGCCTGTGCTGAAAATGATATGTGGGCTATTTCTATCCTGTGGGATAGATGCTTGGATAGATAATTATAGATGTATATGTTTTTTCATTCCTTGGTGAAGTGAAGTTTGCTAATATGCCATTATTATACATACTAATTTAGACCAGAGAGTTTCAAACGTTGAACAAGGAAAAGCAGCATAATGATATGCTGTAAAGGCAGCTATAACTGGGGGAGACCTTGGATATTAAACTGGTATTAGTGATCTTGGCCTCAGTTCCAGAATGGCTGAGGACACACAGGGCCG
Organism: Scalopus aquaticus; assembly: GCA_004024925.1. Lineage (NCBI taxonomy): Eukaryota > Metazoa > Chordata > Mammalia > Eulipotyphla > Talpidae > Scalopus > Scalopus aquaticus. The sequence continues at coordinate 79,931 of PVIJ01001293.1, forward strand.
GCTCACAGTGCTCTCCTTGGCTTGCGCTGCCAGTGAATCTATGGAGCCTGGGACCACACAGCAGGCAGTGCAGATGTGACCATTATAGGTGATGGAAGTGAGTTGGAATGAGAGGAATTCCAGGCCAGTGCACAAGTCAACAAGTTCCATATTTGAATACCTGTCTGACTATTTCATCAATTAAGGAAAAGAAGTGTGATGCTTTGGCATTTTTCAGATTTCACGTTCCCTTTCATATGAGCGGGTCTGCTGCTTGGAGATGACACACTAAACATATCTTCTCCTTCAAAGCCCTTTACTCCAGCCCTGAAATCACCCCAAGAATTTGAAACCTGTTTACCAACTAGGTTCTTAGCCGCAGCTGAGTCATAAATAATATGCATGGCTGTGCACTTTCAAAGTGGGAAGCTACGCTCCAGAAAAATAAAGAATCTTTTCTGGAATAGATCCATTGCCATTTTTTGCTGCACACCACTATCATTTTCTGCTTGTGTCAAACTCACCTCGTCCCAGTGTTCTGATTTTAATCAAAGGCATGAAATTTATATTCTCTTGTTCCTTAAGAGGGTGGTGTTACTCAGGTGTTGACTTGGGACCTGGCAAGCTGCTTGCTCTTCTTGGCCTCCAGTTTTTGGCAGTTTGCCATAGAGCCCTCTAATAGACCTTAAAAATGTGTCAGCTCTTTAATGTTAAATCAGAATATGTAAATCAACTGAAAGATAAAAAATGGAAATCTACACCAATTAATTTACTCTATAGAGAGCATTCTCTAGGAAATGTGAATCAACAGAAATTGTTTCTTATCATCCACAGGAAAAAAAATGTGCTGACTGACACCTTAACTTTACAGATAATGAGATCTTTGGGGAAGTTTTAATCTTTCAAAGTTTTAAGGAGCTCTCCAAGCCCCTCCCCAAACTTCAATCACCACATTATCTATCTTTCTTTGTCACTTTCATTTGGACTGTATATAAGGTAAGAAAATATTTGAGGGCATTTCAGCTGCTATACTACCTATCTCCTATCATGTTCTCATTGAATTGGAATCATAATACATATTTAATTAAAGGTGAATATTTCTCACTGAAAAAAAGATATTCTTAAGTGGTACGTATGTTTGTATTACTTCATAAGCATTTCTAACCTGGATGCCATTTTAAGTATCAGATGGGCAGATGGCAATAGAAATTATTAGGATTATCTTTGTTGCTAAATACTTATGATTCTTTGTCCTAATACAAAAGAGGGGTGCAGTAAAATTTCATCCTACCTCTTCTTTTTCTTTCAAGTGCCCTTTTTAACAGATGCATTTTTTTTGACTTGTATCTCATTAGTATTTCTTATGGGGACTGCTTTTGGGCAGTACCACTCACTAAATTGTTCTAGTGCTTTAGGAAAAGGAAAACCATGGTAACTGGATGTAGGGTATGATTATTTGCCTCTGACCTGACAAAGTGTGGGGTTTAACAAAAGAAGCTTAATAGAAATGTTCAAATTGACCCTTCTCATCACTTGGACTGCTTAGAGCTCAATCAATCTCTCATTATTATCAGTTATTCGAGCAAAGGCAACAGTGATAGTATTTTTCATAATCACTCCTTCAGCCAAGTGTAATTTGCAATTTGTAGTATTGTATTATGAAACAATAATGCTTTAAAATGAGCAGTGCAAGAATTAGGAGTATAGTAGTAAAGAAAGGACCCAGAGAAGTAGTTGTGTGAAAGACATTCTCAAAATCATTTTAAATGGACATGGCTGATTTCAATGCCAAATCAAGCATTTCAAATATTTAGAATTATGTGTTGTTTTTACTGTCTCAGTGTATATGTGTGTGTGTGTGTGTGTGTATTTTTAGTTCATAGATAATAATATATATTATATTATAAAGTCACTGTAAAGGGGAAACAAAATATATACTTTGCATATCATTTGCATTTGCCCATTCAGTATTATGGTGTTGGTATGTTTTGGTTAACTGTGTAGGTATGGTTTGAAAAAGAAAAGGTATATCAAGCCTTATAAAAATCCTGTATGGGACAGTCATTACAAATTGACCTCTTTTTATAAAGAGGTAATTTATTTGCTACAGAAAATATGTCATATATTCTATGAGTTGGCAGATGCCTGAAAAACTTTAACATCATAATTTAAATATGCCTCCTCTCATCTGTCATTTTACAGAATGGTTCTAAATATAGTTTACAAGAATTATTTCAGAATATGTTTTTTTTCTTGTGTTTTGAAGGATTACTATGCTTGCTTTTTTCTTAAGCCTTTATATCTTGATCCCATAGATTTTTGTTTGTCAATTCTGTTGTTTTGTTTTTAAAACCTTTGGCATTTACAGTGAATTTTTATAAAATCAAACATATGATAGTGGACTGGGTTCAATTTCTTAATTTTGCTTTAATATTTCCTTGCTCCATATCCTTCGAGGAGTCCCCAAGTGTCCGGTTACTAGACGTATCAGTGCATCCGTGATTAGATAACACAGGCGAGGCCAAAGGGAAGAGTGCATATATAATGACATTTAATGGCAGTCCTGAGGAGAATATGTCGTCCATTAACGGTGCATAGCACGTAAAAGGATTTTCTAGCTTGGTTAAGTAGAAGCTATTTTTTCTTTTTTTTTTTTTAAGTCACTACTTTTTCTCTGGATACCAAGCAACAGAAATTTAGTTTATTAAATCTAATCAGCCTAGCACTGATGAAAACTGTACACAATCAAATAATGATCTTCAAGTTTGCGAATTTCCTTTTAAAGAGAACCCCTGCTAAACTCTGCCAACTTAAAACTGCATCCCATTTTATAAAGCACTATCAAGTTGTCATATACCCTTTCCAAAAACTCCCTCCTCATCATTGTTGATTACCAAGATGTTTTGCCTAAATAGGAACTTTCTGCTTTTCATAATCAGCCTCCTCTTCCCTGATTCATACAGTGTTGCCACAAAGATTGCTGAGCAAATCAGTATGCTAACGTGATAGTGATTTCTTAAAATGTCACTGAAATCTGTTAATTCCTGGATGGGAAGGACATTCATTATTAGAAGTCATTAATTTTTTGTCATATTGTCACTTGTAAAATAGAATCTGAGACACACACAAAAAAAAAAATAGGGACAGAAACCATGAGTACATCATTACAAAAGGAAAAAGCATGCTGTGAATTCTTACTATTTTACTCTCTGATTGAGTTTGGGCAGTTTGACATGCTTCTGCTGCTGCCTGGCAGTATTTGCATATGTCAGTACAGACAATTTTGACATTTAGAGTGTCGCTGCCATTAGAATTTTTGGCAATGTCCTATGAGTGGGTATGAGGGCAGTTTTTATGATCTTTCAAAATGATTGGGAGGCAAGACTTGACCTTGCATTCAGATGCTTGGCCTTCAGAGACAAGTTCCTTACAGGAACAATGTTCCCAGAAACTCATTGCCCCAGGCACTGACGATTTATCTCATTTATTTCAACTAAGTTGTTTTAACCTGCTGCTCCCAGCATAGAAAGCATAGAGTAACTATCTTTGGTTTCTAAAGCTTTTGGGGTATGTGGTGTAGTAAAAATAGTCTTAGGTCTGAATTCTGGCTTTGTTTCTCACTTGCTATATGACCTGTGAAATCATTAAGTCCCTTGTGGTTCTTGAGGTTTCCTTTAAAGGTGGATAACACTATGTCAGGTGCTGGTTTTGGGGATCAGTGAGCTAAAGTACATAATAAGAATTCAATAAATTCAACTAATGTATAATTAAATAATCAAAAGAGCATTAAACACAGGGGATCAGTGATAGCTCACAACAGATTCAAATTGAACTTCATAGGTCAGGGAATATTATTTGCACCAGTAGAGTCCCAGATCAGTACCACCAAGATGTCTTAAATTAGCTATTAAGTGACCCAAAATGACCTGACCTTTAATCCTGGAGCTTTGAGGCAAGAATAATTTCAAACTTGTGTTAGAGAACTAGACTAATGGTAAGGGAAACAAATGCTTATCCCAAGAACATGGGGAAAGTTTATACCAAAATCATTTGAAGAAAAATTTCTAGAGAAACTTAGATCAGAAACCATTTAGGAAAAGTATGACTCAATGAACTCTAGAGGAATGAAGTCAAAAGTTCATGATTTTTCTTTTATTTGAATGAGCATTGTTTTCCTGAGTCTTTCAGAGAACTGGATGCCCCAGAAAGGACAGAGTATAGGATATGTGACTTTGCTGGACAGGATCTTGAGCCCAGCTCACTGGGCAGCTGGTATTGTTCCAGTGTCTTTAGCACAAATGACCACAGTAGGCGTCAGGACAGGGTAGTGCAGTAGTTGTACAAACACATATGTCCATGAGAAACCACTGAAAGTTTCCGGAAGGTGATAATGAATTCCTGGAGAAAGGAAATGATTAAATTATGTGAAGTAGAAGTGAGGGACAAAATAAAGAGCAGTGTGTTGAGTTGATGACTGGGTTGACCTCTCCCATGCAGTACTCAGGTGTTGGGAGAAAGTGAATGACGTGGCATTGAATTTGTATTTGAACCTGTTTTCCATCTCTTTCCCAGCTATACTGTATCACTTAGCCTACAAATTTCCTAGGGTAAATATTAAGACAAATACTGTAGCAATGTTTCCTTACATATGAAGACCTTGGTAATTAGCAGTGAGAAATATCAGATTCCTACGTGACATTTTAGTAAAGTTTTTTGAAGAAAACATTTTTTTAAAAATTATTCCTCAAAGCTCAAAAAATAGCTAATTCTGAATATTCTGGTCATCTATTTTTAAATATGGCAGCAGATATTTTAATTTTTCTTTCTACTGTATTGAGTTTTTAAATATAGTGGGAAAAGCCCTTTCATTACACAAGTAATTATGTTTATTGCAGGAGTCTACATGGTATTTGGCATAATTTTTATAAAGATTTCATCTCTATTTTCAGTAATAGTATTAAAATAGTAAATATTTCAATGGTATTTATACTACTGAAAGAATTAGGTTAATTTGCTAAAAATCTAAATACTGGCTTCACAGCACAAAAATTGTATCAGTAGTTAATTTTTAACAACAGTTCTTTCTATATAACAACAGTGGAATTTTGTTGCAATTCTTTGATGTTTTGCTTGTTTTCTTTTTGCTTTCTCTATTCATTGAAAGTACACATTTTGCCATCATCCTTTACTATGATAATATATATAGCTGATCTGACAGCCGGTAGCAATCTCATTTGTAACGCGTCATAGTAAAACCCATTTAGCAGATTACTTTGAGATTACTTTAGCTGAATGTAAACATTGCTGTATCCTTTATGAAGAAAGCCATATGTTTAAGAATGTTGCAATCAATTCTATTCTGATGAGACAGGACTCGTTTACTGTTCTTTCTGCGAAGTCTTCAGTGGCATATTGACATTTTTTTCAGTGTACCTTCTATTCCCATGTGTTACTATTTCCCTCAACTCTCTATTTTCTTTTTTGTCTCTATTTTTTAAAAAGTTCATTATCCTATTTTAAATATCCTAACATGACTAGCAAATTTTTCCTGAGGTTGTGGATTGTGTGACCACTTTCTGTTTCAGCATCATATCATTGGATGGTAGAGTTTTCTGTTTCATTATTCATGTGGGTTAGGCAGAAGGCAATTCATAAAACTGATTATCTGCTTGAGAATGTTTGCTTCCTGGACATACTATTAGTATATTTTTTGTTATGCTATTCCTTGGAAAATGACCCATCTGAAATTCATCTGTGGCTTTTAAAAAATAATAAAATAAATGGAATTGATGTCTTCCAAGTTGTAAAACCTCTTACTATTAAATGATTGTCTCTGTCGGTTAATTACTGAATTCATCTGTGACACTTAGAATACGTGTTTAGCTGAAATTTTTCAATGACCTCGCCCTCTTTTCAGGAAGAATTAGGTAACTATAAATTAATAATGCTAGAGAACATTGGCAATTAGAATGAATAGAAGCTTACCTGCTTTTTTTTTACCCACTAGAATGGTTGATGTATTTGTTTTCGCTTGCAGTCTTTATTTCATTCTGTCGAAATATATACCTGAGAGATTTGTTTTTACCCCAGTAAGTAATATACTGTGATTTCATAATATGCCTTAAACAAACTGCATAATTAAGGCATTTTCCTTAATTGCATAGTTAAGGGAAATGTCCAAATGTTAATCTGTAAACATTTTATTTATGGCTTCTTTACATTTCCATACATTAATTGTAAAAAGGAAACTATACTATAATTTAGATAACAAATTTCCAAATAAAAAAATAATCAACTCTGGTGATTAAGGGACAGTCTGAGAAGTAGTACTTTGATATAATGAGAAAAATGTAGTTTTAAATATGAGTATGTAGTCTATTTTTAAAAAAAACTCATGTATACTTAGTTAAAAAGCTAAAAAGCTGAAAGTTGATAGACTGAGACTGAAACTTTAATCACAAAGTAAGACCGAGACCACTGTTAAAAGATCTTAACATGGCTAATTAAACTCAGTGTTAGCTCTGAGCCTCAAAATATCTAAGCAATTTTCTAGTATGTTAAGGATTTTATATGTTAAAGTAAATCACTCTTAGCTTCTCCTTGTTCAGTGGAAAGATACACATGATCTTCATGTGAGATTAAATTGTACTTTTGGCGCAGATAGAGAATATCTCTTGTGTCATTTCATTGTTTCTCCAATATAGAACAGGGTTGAATGTATGTAATCTGGAATGTGAACCAGTAAAATAGTCTTTTACAAACAAAACTGGTTAGGTCCTTCTAGGCACATTGTGCCCTTGGGAGGATATTCATGAGTTGCAAAATTGTGAAAATGACTTAGCTTAAGGGCATTCTTATTTTCAATAAATATTAGATTAACATTTGAACTCACTCTTTTCTTGAAGTTATAACTTAATACATTTAATATTTCTAAGTACCTCAAATACTGCAGAATCTTCAGGATGGGAATTCAGATCAGCTTTCAGTATCGTGTTTTTACTGATGTCACTCAAGTCAATCTAGTCCCGTTATCTTTCCTGAAACTTTTATAGTGGCTCTCTAAACTTTCGTTGAAAAATGAACATTATTTTAGCTACTGACTCCAGTGTCAGTTTCTATATTTGCTCACTCATTTATTTATTCACTATATAAAGTCAATCATTATGTTTTACTCTTAGGAATTATTGATATTTTGACAAAGTCTTATTTTTAATGCTTTGTATTTATTAGTTTTTAAAGCAAAGTACATATTTTATCCCTCATGAGAGGTGGTCAACTTCTGGTATTAAGTTCTTGGGGATACTTTTTCTATTTTGTACTTGTAATTCCAATTTCTAAATAAGATTCAATTTTAAGGATTGCCCTATAGAAGTTAATTTTTTTTATTGAGATATCATTGGTTTGTCACACTGTATACGATTTAGAATTATAGATTCTTAACTTTTAAGATGTATGTTACCTCAGCACACCCACCACCAAAGATCCCATCAATGTCCACCACAGTTCTTTGGGCCGCCTCCCAAGCTTACCCCTCACTGTTCCCTTCTGATAACCTGAGTTCTGCAGTCAGATCTCTTGTGGCTTTTTTGTTTGTTTGGTTTTGCTTGTCTTTTTTTTTGTATCTCTGTATTCCACGGATGATTGAAATCTTCCTGTATTTGTTTTTTGACTTGTGTTGCTTAGTACAATCCCTTCCACTCCCATCCATAGTATAGCAATTGGCAAGATTTCATCCTTTTTGTATATTGTGTCTATATAACATATCTTCCATATCTACTCATATGCCACTGGGTATTTAATGTTGTTTCCACAACTTGCCTATTGTAAGTAATGCTGCAGTGAACTCAGGAGTACCTATATTTCTTTGAATTAGTGCATTCTTTCAGCATATAACTAGTTGTGAAATTGCTGGGTCATATGGTAGAGCTGTCTTTAATGTTTTAAGAACCTGCATAAAAAGGGTCTCCCTGGTGGCGCAGCGGTTGAGCGCTGCACTGTGGAGCTGTCCGCAGCTCGCGATGTGAGTTCGATGCATGGCCGGGGAGAATCCCACATGGTGTGGCAGACCTCTCCTGCCTCACCCGCTGCTCCCCTCAGCAGTGTATTTCTGATCTGCCTGTTCTGCTCCCCACTCTGTTTCTGGTGAGCCCTCTCGCTACCCCATGCCTCTGGCCTGTACCCCAGCTTGTATGTATAAATAAATCTTTAAAAAAAAAAAAAAAAGAACCTGCATACTGTTTTCCATAGGGACTGAACCATTCTCCATTTCCACCATGGTGTATGAGGGTTCCTTTTTCTCCACCTACTTTACACTTGTTGCTTCTGGTCTTTTTGCTTTTGGCCATTTTCATAGGGGTTTCAATTTCCATGGTGATGTATGATGATGAGCATGTTTTCATATGCCTGTTGCCCATCCACACATCTTCTTTAGAGAAGTGTGTATTTCACTTTTCTGATTGCATTCTTATTTTCTTTTCATTGAGTTGTATGAGATCTTTATAGATATTAGCTATTATCATCTTTTTGAATATATGATGTGCAATTTTGTTCTCCCATTCTGTAGGATATCTTCTCCTTTAATGATAGTTTCTTTTGCTGTGTAGAAGTTCTTAGTTTGATATAGACTCATTTGTGTATATTCTCTTTTGTTTCTCATACTGTTATAATTGAGTCCCAAAGATTTCCTGAAGCCAATGTTATGGAGTTTTTGGCCTATATATTTCCTTCCATGTATTTTTTTTTTTTTTGGTTTTAGGTATTATATTCAAGTCTGTAATTCACTTTGAATTGATTTTTGTGCATAGTGCACAATAGTGGTTTAGTTCATTCTTGTGCACATGACTGTCTAGTTTTCCCAACACCATGTGTTGAAGAGACCTTTTTTCCCCAGTGAATGTTTATGGCTCCTATGTCAAAGATTAAATCTCTATATAAACATGGGTTTATTTCTGGGTTCTAAAGTTTATTCCTTTAGTATGTATGTCGATTTTTATTTCAATTCCAGTATGGGCGTGTCCTACTTCCATTGTGTTTTGTCATGGTTGCTTTTGCCACTCAGAATTTTTTCAGTTGTATTTGTTCTCTTACTTTGAAGAATGCCACTGAAACTCTGATAGAAATTGCATTGACTCTCCATATTGCTTTCAGTAAGATGGCCATTTTAAGAATGTTAATTCTTCCAGTCTGAGCAAGGAATATATATTTCTTCGTGTCTACTATGTCTTTTAACAATGTCTTAGCATTTTCAATGTAGAGATATTTCATTGTTAAGTTTATTCCTACTAATTTGTTTTTGATGCAATTGTAAATGAGGTAATGTTTTTGAGTCTTCCTCTTCTAGTTCATTGCTTGCATATTGAAATGCAACAGTTATTTATATTTATCTGTAGCCTTTGAATTAATTTTATCATACTAATGTATCATACTAATTTATTTTATCTTACTAATTTATTAGTATTTTATCATACTAATTTATCATACTAATTTATTATTTTCAATAGTTTTTATTTTATTCTTATTTGCAAGGTTCTTTCACTTTGACTTCTTTTTTCTTCTTTTTTTAATAATTTATTTATTTATATATATTTTACATCATTGTTCTTTTTGTACAATGTTTGCTTTCTTTTCTCAGGTGTAGTCCCCACAGAATTTCCGCCACCAGTTCACTCATGCTCCATCTCCATAGGCCCTTGTGCTCTTCCCACCCTTGTTTTGATCCCTCTTCCTCCCCCGCACTGCAGAATGTCTCTGATTTATAGTTCCCTGTTTATTTTTGTTTTGTTGTTTATTGTCATTATTATTTTCCCTGATCCCATGTTTGGGTTCCCTATATTCCTCCTATAAGTGAAACCACCTTATTTTTTTTTACTTTTTCCTTCTAACTTATGTCACTGAACATAATCCCTCTAGCTCCATTCATGTTGCTGCGAATGGCATTAATTTACTTTTTTGATTGCTGAATAGTATTCCATTGTGTATACATACCACATCTTCTTGATCCAGTCATCTAATTTTGGGCATTTGGGTTGTTTCCAAATCTTACCTATTATAAATAGTGCTGCAGTAATCATAGGGGTGCAGGTATCCTTTTGAATTAATGTTTTTGTGTCCTTTGGGTAAATCCCTATAAGTGGAATTACTGGATCATATGGTAGCTCCATTTTTAGTAGTTTGAGGAAACTTCACACAGCTTTCCATGGTTGTTGGACCATACATTTAATATTTTTAAAATGTAATCTTTAGGGTTTCTGTGTATATTGTCTGAAAATAGTGATATTTTTATTACTTAGTCAGTTTGGATTTCTTTTATGTATCGCTCTTGCCTCATAGTTTGAGTAGGACTTTCAATACTATTGATATGTTGAATAGTCATGAGGAAAGTAAACATCCTTGTTTTTATCTGATCTTAGAGGAAAAGTTTTCAGCTTATCAACATTGAGTATGTTTGCTGTGGTTTTATCATGCATGGTCTTTATTATGATGAAGTATGTTTCTTCTATTCCCAGTTTTGTGGAGTTTAACATAAATAGATGTTGAATCTCAACAGATTTTTTGCATCCACTGATATGATTATGTGATTTCTATCTTTTTTTCTGTTGATATGGTGAATTAAAGAGATCTATTTTCAGATGTTGAACAATAATTGTATCCCTGAATGAAATCCACTTGGACATGATATGTAATCCTTTTAACGTACCATTTAATTTGTTGTGGAAGATTTTATTGAGGAATTTTGCATCTATGTTTATTGGTGATGATGGTCTGTAGTTTTTTCTATTTTGTGATGTCCTTTTCTGCTGATTTTATCAGTGTAATCATGACCTCATAAAATGTGTTTAGCAGCATTCCCTCTTCCTCAATTTTTTGAAAGAGTTTGAGAAGGACTGGTATTATTGTATTTGTCTTTGAATGTTTGATGTAACTCACTAGTGAGATCATCTCATCCCTGAGCCTTTTTGCACTGGGAGACTTTTGATTACTATTTCAATATCCTGGCTTATAATTGGACTATTCAAGTTTTCTATTGAATATAATATGCTTCTAAGAATTTGTCCAATTCTCCTAAGTTATCTGATTTTTGAGCATATAGATATTCATAGTACTCTATAGAAATTAATTTTACAGTGAGCTTTGTTGCTAATAATATACATAATTCTTAAAGCAATAGTGTTAATGGTATTTTAACTTTTTTCTACTTTAGCATTTTATGAATATTTTTCTTCCCTAATTTTTAAAATCCCCCCACATACACTTAGTGCATAGACCAGCATTTGAAGTCAGATTCATATTCATAAGATAATGATCTCTACTATAATCCAAGCCATTTATTGAAAAAAAAAATTATTTTTACCTCTTTTAATCAACTTTGGGCCTACTGTTTTACTCCAGTCTTTTCCAATATGATTGTCACCATTAGCCTGGTTACTATTTTGTCCTGACAAAAAATAATGTACTTTATGTATTTGTGAATGCACAGTTGAATAACTGTCCATCAAAGATTTCCTTTCTGAAATATCTGATAACCAAGTCAGTAACAGATAAACATTATTTGAGGGTGTGTCACATATGCATTCCAGGTAACATGATCTGTTAGTGAAAAATAACAGACTAGAAAAAGAACTGATACCCCATTGGAGGTTTCTGAGCTATTTGGATGCCAAAAGAGAATAATGTGTTATTTCGAAGATGCTCACATTAGGGCTGCAGAAGTTCATGTGGATTGCTTTTGAATCATGCGCTTTTTCCTCTTGTTTGTTTTTGATCAGATGTAAATTTTCAAGTCATGTATACCACATTCAGCAATTACTTTTCATCAGATTTAGGAATACTATTTAATGAGAATGTCTTAAAAGTTTTCAATTTAATAAGCTCAAAGTATTATAGCAGTGTAAATTATCCTTTGTAATTCAAATGCTGCAACATTGGCTTTGTTGTCAGTTTTTAAAATAAGATGAATGTTTCCAATAAACCTTACTGTGAAAACAAAGAAAAATAGCTGTTATAGGGAGATTATTAAATAGATGATTATAGATTAACAATCTTTAGTCCTAAGAGAAGCCCACTCCTCTGCAGAACTTAGTGTGTCTGTATCTGAAGTATATGTTTCTCTAGTATCTGAAGTATTCAGCATTTAGTCCTGTAAATTCATTATTTTTTTAAATAAAGATTGCCTGCAAGGTATTTGTTGCTGCTGTTTGTTTCTATTTTGCCAAGAGAAGAATTGGTATTGAGGCCATTTTACACAGGATTTTCTCTGGAAAGTTCTAATTTAAAAATGAGTGAAATATTCTGATGAAAATATTAATGTTGGAAAAACTAATGAACTATAGGAGATACTTTGGCCTTTCCTCATTTGGAGGGAGCTCACGTTTTATTGAGTACATATGTCATTTTCACAAAAGAAGGGAAACTGATTTTGTATATATTGACAAGTTAGAATTTTTTGTTGTCAACAGGTTTGGCAAACATCGAAAAGATGACAAGATTGAGAAAACGGGTAAAATAAAAATACAGGAGTCCTTTACATCAGAAGAGGAGAGAATACGTATGAAGCAGGAGCAGGAGAGGTAGATTTAAGTTATTTGATTAAACCTCATCAGATAGAGGTTCTTTTTTTCCTTTCTACTCTTTTTTTATATAAAGAATTTGCATTGAATCAATTTTTATTTTTTCTGACAGTTGTGGGAAGACTACAATGTAAAGAAATATTAAATGAAAAGCTTTATATTTTTGAGGCATTAAAGTGAATTTTGAATGTTTTAATTAAGATTTTTGTGTAGGAAAGTGTAGGGCATATTAGATGAATAAACATTAAGCTGAATTTATAATTGTTATTAAAACCACACAGAAATATTTAAAATCCTATCTTATTCATCAATGACTATATAGCTTATTATACTATTTTTAAAGAAATACTCATTTGGATGTAAAACTACTTGAATTTTTTACATCTTATTTAAAATGTTTTATAGTAAGAATTGAGTAGGTTGTTAGTATTTTACGATGTTGTTTTCCTTTAAAACCTGACATTTTCTTTTCCTCCTTCTGTCTTACTAGCTTCACATTTTGTGACATTTTCCACTTAAATTTTATCTGATTGCTTCCAGAAAGATTGTTATCCTTTGTTGAATCATTCCATGTTAGAACCCAAAGACCAGTGAAATGAATGAAAAGGATTACTTTAAGTAAATGCTTGAAAACCATTTTTATAAGTGATTAGAATTTTTCTCATTAAAATTTCCTCTCATTGCAAAAGCCTTCTCTGATACATTTTTATTATTCAAGTTTGTAGACTGACAGTGAGTTCCTGTGTTTTATAGCATTTCATTTGCATAGAGAGATACTATGCCTACGTTACTCTGAGGATATAAGGGAGGTTCTGGTACATTGATCAGTGTTGTAAAGTTTAATATTGACTGTTGCTAGGATTATCACCCACCACCTTTAAGGCCAGGCCCAGTATCCTTACTAAAATTCTGGAGTTAGGTCACTTTCTGTGGGTCTGCTAAACTTAAGCAGCCTGTTTGACTACCAATTGTTATCTACAGTTCTGCATTCCTATACAAGGTCAGAACTGCCCAATTAATTAGTCATCTTGCTCATCGAGCAGCATCCTGCATCATGGAGCCTGCTCCACAACTCCCCTGTATCTGTGTGGTGTTGCTCCTGACGGAACAACTTTCAATATTATACTTAATATGAATGAAAGAAATAAAAAGAATATTCTATGACAGCTTTCCTTAGAGGTGATTAATGTTTGGATGTTTTTCCATAATCTTTCTGATACCTCTGAGGTTATTTTGCTATGGTAATTTCTCCGACTCTCTATAGCTTTTCAGTGTATAAAATTGGGAGAAACATGGGCTTTTAACTTATGCAGTCTGTGCTTTTTCTTCAGGTTCTTTCTCAGATTTTTTATTTAAAAAATCTCCACCCTTTTTGCTTTCTAGGATGCTAATCTTCACCAATAATAAATTCTTTTTATGCCAGGGTACACGTTGTCCCATATTGTATTGTGTGTAATATGGCATTTAAATGCTCAGTGATCTAAACTTGTACCTTAAAAGACTTGTCCCTAAAGGAAGACCTTATGCTAGGTAAATGTGTGAACTCAGATTTCTGCAGCCAAGCATTGTGATTTAGTTATGGAACAGTCTGAGTGACAGAAAGAAATATTATACTTCTCCTTTATCTTGATGCCAGCCAAAGGGGATAGCTTCATTAATTCTTTGCTATTTTTTTGTATTCTAATATTCCTTCTTTGCAGTTTAAGATGACTGCTGTTTCAATGCAGAAGTCTATCAGCATTTCTACATTACTTTTATAATGCATAGTCAAATGTTCCCAGCCAAACAATGATTTTTACATAATGGTTTCACTTGTATTATTAATTTGCCTAAGGCACAGTTCACTTCTCAATTTTGCTTTTAATCTCCATCTCTTTACCTCTAATGATGCAATACTTTTGGGAACTAGGTTGGTCATAATGAATTTACAATGTTCAGGAGGCCTAGAATAAAAATCTTTTAGGGTCAAGGAACAACTGAATGGTCCATTAAAAAAATCAATTAGCTTCATAATTTAAGAAAACTATTATACTTTGACTTTGTATTTCAATAACAGTTTTTACAAGTATATTTTATTTAAACTCATGGATCTTGTAATAGTGCAAGTGAATGCATGTAGGACATTGAATTATATAAGTGGAGCATATTTAGTGTTTGTTATTTTGATAAAGCAAGTTTTGTATTATATGTCCCTGTTTCTATTCTATATGCTGGTCAGCCTTGGCAATGCTCTCTTTGAGAATGGAAATAAAACTTATTTGGGAAGAATTTGACTGCAGCAATAGATAAAATAAATGAAACAGTGCTTATATTTCTCATCACAGCCTTTAATTCACTAGTGATTAGTACTGAGGGTCTCCTACAACATAGTTTACTGTTGTAGCTCTTTGAGTTCCAAAAATTAATTTGACTGATTCCAAGTGAAAAATAGAAAACTTGATATTCCTTAATTACTAGTTATGATAAGATCGCCTATGAAAGTGTTTTTTGCCCATTCATTTTCATGAAGCCTGAAAATTATTCCTATTTAAGTATAAAACAGTGAAAGGACAATGGCTGTAACTTAAAATCTTTTTCCTACCATGTTCAGATCTATTTAAAAAGTGAAAGTAATTTACCTTCATCTGAGTATGAATTTCACTGAGATTAAATTTCACTTCATTCTTGCTAACTTCCTTCTTCATTCACTTGCTGCCATCACTGGGAGATGGGGTCTTGAATATATGCCCAGGTAGGAGCAATGGATGAGAAAGAGCACTGCTTGGAGTTGTCCTCTGCCTTCATTAGTCATGCCCTGCCACAAGCTTAAACCTTTGTGCCTAAGGTCTCTTTGTGAGGGATAGGTGTCTGTAGTTGACATTGTGAATGAAGCGAGCTGGTCCTATGATGTGCTATTCTGACTCCTAGCTCTGAGGTCCAAACCTAGATTCCATCACTTTCAGAAATGCTGTTTGCCATATTAGAGCCAAGTAGGGAAACTAAGTAAACAATTGGCATTTGGAAAATTACTGTGAATTCTGTGCTTACTGCCCAATGCTGATTTATCTTTCAGACATGCCCAGGGACAGAGCCTCTATTGGCACATTTCCAAAAATGGAAAGAATTGGGCTCAAAAGACAAAACAGGATGCTTTTGATTAAATGATCTATATAACTTCAGGTTCACTTAGCTTCCATAAGATGAAGTTATGGATTTCTCTGTTGACTAAGTCAGAAAAAAATTTTGGTTTTTTAATGTTTTTTTTCCTTGAATGATAACTTTGCTTATGTTTGTTGTCATGTAAACAATGTGGTATATGGGGTTTCCCATATAACAGGAAAAGGGTTACATGTGCAAATATATTTTTTTTTTATTTGTACATACAAGCTGGGGTAGAGGCCAGAGGCGTGGGGCGGCAAGAGGGTTTACCAGAGACCGAGCGGGGAGCAGAACAGGCAGATCAGAAGTACACTGCTGAGGAGAGCAGCGGGCGAGGCAGGAGAGGTCTGCCACACCATGTAGGATTCTCCCCGGCCAAGCGTCGAACTTGCGTCACCGCTGCCGACAGCTCCACAGTGCAGCGCTTAACCGCTGCACCACTGGGGAGGCCCTACATGTGCAAATATTTTGAGCAACACATGGTTAGACAAATTTGTGATTATTTCCTTATTATTTTTCAAGACTCTGTTTCTGTGAATATAAGTTGTGAGTTACCAAAATAGGGATAGAGAATCGTTAATTCTTAACTTATTTATTCATAGAGCATCTCTATTCACTTTTTGTTTTTCATGAAATACTAACATCTCTTAGAACTCAGAAATTTATTTGGGAAATACTGATGATAAGTAAAGAACTTTGGCTTCTGGTTCAGCCATATCCAGCTCATTCATCTAACTGGCTATAGAAATTAGAACTGATCATTTCCTCAACTGTAAGCAAGTTTCTAGCCTGTGTTTGTGACCTGCCTCTACTCTGTGGCTTCTATTTTATATATTTATGTACCTATCCCTATTCCCTATTCTTTCTCTTTTCAATTTTCTCTTTCCCAAATGTTACTCATTGGTTTAAAACATAATGTCATTTATATGGCTTGATTCTAAAGTTACTCTCATTTTAAATCTATGGAAGATTTGGGGTATAAAACAACCATAAATTAAAATAGGAAAACAAAAATATATCTGTACTAATTGAACTGTTAATCCACTGGTATATACAATTCTGTTATTTTCTAAAATAAATGTTTCGACAATGCATACTTCCAAAAAAGTAGCATCTAAAAAAGTAACTTTTTGGTTTATTTTCACTTTTGTTCAGTCTTACAAAATCATGTAAAATGTTTCTGGAACAAATTCAAGTTTGCATAAATATGTGGATAAATGGGAAGGAAAGAAGGTCTGAAAGATGAAATATTAGCTGTGATATCTGATCAAACTCGCCAACGCTCAGATAATATTTACCTCAGATATCAGATATGATTTATAATGTTTGCCAGTTTGCATTTTGTAGTTATACAATGGATAACTATTGTGATACTATTGTATATATCTATTTAATAAGTTGTGTTTAAAAGATTTTTGACAGGACTGTGTATATCTAATGGAAACATGAAAATTTTAATAAATCCTGTACCCTGAGCCCAGCATGTGGGAGGCAGTGTAAGTTCCCATTCAAGTCAACAAGTTCCTGCCAGGCACCACAAACTGCCAGTCCCATTAGTAAGGACAATGGACCCCAGACCCAGCAAGTGGGAGGTGAAGCAAACCCGAACCAAGGCTCCTATCCCCTGCCAAACACCAGTGACTGGTAGATCCACCGGTAAGGACTCTGGCCCCTTATGGGGATGTAGTCATACCCAGCCTAATTCCCAACCATCGCAGTATGGTCATGAAAGCAAAGAATAGAGAGATGAAAAAACATAACAAATGACCACATAAGTCCTCAGGAGAATATTACACCATAAAAAGAAAAAAATCTTCAGAACCCAGTAACAAAGATGGACAGTGTTCTTTTGATTTATGCAGAATTCAGACTTTCCATGATGAGTAATTTGAAGGACACAGAGAAAGCACAGAAAAGCAAATCAAAAATATGCAAGAAAAATCAGAAAAAAAAAAAAATGACTATGCTGAAAAATAACATCTGTGAACAGAAAGATTGAAAATGACACTCCAAGTAAGAAAATAATGGAATAATTAATGCAGATGTAAAAAAGATCATAAGAGGAGTTGAAAAATATTATAGAAAGTTATGTAAGTAGAATAATTATATGGAAAAGCAAAACAGAGAACTTGAAGATGTGAATACACAAAGAAGCAAAGTAGAAGAAGTAAAAGAGAAAGGAAGCAAAATCTAAACACTTAAGAACTATCCAACTCCATGAGTAAAGGTAATAGAAGAATAATTGGTATCTCAGAAAGGGAAGAGAGAGAGTAAGGACCACAGTACTTATCAAAAGAAATAATGCAGTATAATTTCCTGAACCTGGAGAAAGGACAAATTAGAAATCCATGAATCTAAACAAAATGAGACCTGTACTAAGACATGTAGAAGTGAAACTTATAAGAAGTCAAAAAAAAAGGGCTATTGAAATTAATAAAAGGGAAGAAGCACATTACCTCTAAAGGAACCCTGATAAAGCTAATTATACTTTTTTAAAGAAACTCTGTGGGCATGGAGCGAATGGAATGATGTGATCAATAAACTTCTAGATGAAAACTGCCAGCCAAGATTATCCTATACTGCAAGGATTTCCTTCAGATATGAGAGACTATAAAAAGCCTTCTCAAACTTAAACTGAAGGAATTTCTATAAACTAGAACCCTTTTCCAGGAAATACTTAAGGGAGCTCTAGAAGACTCACAAAGAGTAGAACAACAAAATAGACCACAAAATTAATGACAAAATGGCAGCAATAGATTTTTTTTTTATATGGAACATACTTTTCTAAAGTAGGTGAATTAAATTCACCAATTAAAAGATAGAGACTATAGGGTTGGTTCAACTTTCTTCTCTCTCCAAATAGTCAAACTACAAAAACAAGTGTGTGTGTGTGTGGGGGGGGGGGTAATGGTGGTATCAAATGTTCAGACTACAAACTATATTATAAAGGCACAATAATTAAAACAACATGACACTGGTACAAACATAGACACAGAGATGAATGGAATAGAATTGAAAACCCAAAAATAAACCTATGCCTGTATGGACAGTTAACCTTTGACAAAGGACCCAATAATACATATTGAAACAAGGTAACTTTCTCCAATAAATGGTGTTGGGAATACTGGCCAACCTCTTTCAAAAGAATGAGGCCAGTCCACTATTCACACCATACACAAAAATCCACTCAAAATGGATAAAAGACTTATGTGTAAGACCTGAAGCTATGATAAACATAGAAGAAAACATAGGCAAAACTCCTTACAACATAAGGTTCAGTGAGGTCTTTGTGGGTTCATCCCCAGGTGCAAGGAAAACAAAACAGAATATAAAAAAATGGAATGCGTCAAACTAAAAAGCTTCTGCACAGCAAAAGAAACCATAACTAAAGCAAAGAGACATCCTACTGAATGGGAGAATATGTTTTCTCATCATACATCTGACAAGGGACTGATCTCAAAGATCTACAAAGAACTCACAACTCAACAAAAAGAAAACAACCCAATCGAGAAATATTCAGAAGAGCTAAATAGGCACTTCTCCAAAGAAGATATACAGATGGCCAACAGTCACATGAAAAAGTATTTATAATCACTTATGATCAGGGAATTGCAAATCAAAACCACAATGTGATACCACCTCACACTGTGAGAATAACCTATATCAAAAATACCAGAAACATCAAATATTGGCAAGGATGTGGAAGAATCCTCTTACACTTTTGGTGGTAAAGTAGACTGGTCCAGTCCCAATGGAAAGCAGTGTGGAGGTTTCCCAAAAGATGAAAACAGATCTGCCATAGAACCCAGCCATACCCAGTGGAATCTATCTTCTACTCTGGGCATGTACCTGAAAAATACAGAAACACTAATTTCAAAGGAAATTTGTTATTGTAGCACTCCTTTGTTTATTGTAGCACTCTTTGCTATAGACAAGCTATGGAAAAAACCTAAGTATTCCAAAAAGAGATGAGTGGATCAAGAAGGTGTAGAATACTACTCAGTGGTCAAAAAAGATAAATTCATCCATTTGTGCCAAATAAAATAAAGTAAAATAAGAAGGAGATTGATAAATACCAGATGGTTTCACTTATGTTTGGAATCTAGAGAAACCAAAGGATTACACAACTCTTAGACCAGTCCTTGAAAACTGATCATGTAACTGAGACATCCAGAAGAATAACAGGAAGAAAGGAATGACAATATGGCAGGGTGAGCACACAATGGACTATGGTGGAGAACTATGGATGATTTGGTGGTGAGTGTGCTATGGTACCTACATCTGAAGGGGGAAATCCTACGCTTTCAAAATACTAACGAGGATGTAAGCTAATGGTACTTGAATAAAAAAAAAAATTAAAAAATTAATGATTTCCTATTAAATCTTCCTAGTATATGAAGGGCTTTTAAAAGTCTATTTAGTAAACATGTGATTTGAACATTACATTATTCAAAGTTGTATCACCTTTAACCTTGTGTCTTCAGTACTTAGTAACTGAACTATCTGCATATATCTGTGGTATACTCTAATTTCTTAGCATGACTTTTTGCAGGTTTTTGTGGCATTTCTGCATATGTATTCCATTCATTTACTATTTTTTTTCAGTTGTATCCTGTTTCCAAAATCTCCTTTGAGTAATTTCCTGAAATATTCATAAAACTTAGTTGATATGATCCTGTTTAATAGATGTTAATGAACCTATAGAAGAAAGAATCTATATAGCAATAATATGTGCATTTGCTATTTATCTGGAAAAAGTTTTAAGAGTTTTTACTCATTTTGGCTTAAAATTTAGTGTTTGCTTCCACACATTCTGACATCACAACCTGATAAACTGGATAATCTTTGCATTTAGGTCACATATTGTCATTCAGTCCTTGACTTTTAAAAATTAATCTTTCATAGACAAGGCGCTTTTTTCCTCTCGTATAACATAGTTTTTGTATTTTCTCTTTCAGATATTTCAGAAAAATCAGGTCTGAGCAATAGGATTGGTTTCATCAAACTCTCTAAAAAAAATACATATATATGAACTGATTTTATTGACACACTGTGACTAGATTAGAAAAATACAGTTTAATTTTTGCTGAGAGCTCACTTAGATTTAGTTAACATTGAAACATCTCTTTGAGTTGGAAATTGTTGTAGGTGCTTTGATATTTGTAAAAGCCTGAAAGTAATATAAGTGAACTAGAGTATCAGTGAGAGTGTATGAGTGACTATGTGTGTGTTTTTAGTTAGTGAAATATTGTTCTAGTGTTCTATTAGTTTAAAAGATTTTTTTTTTGCTTCACAGTATTTTAAGAACACAATATGATTATATTAAAATTTTATTATTATTACAATATTGTTTCTTCCTTCAGGGACCCCTTACCTTTGCTAAGAAGGAGAAAATATGCATCTTAACACTAATCAATTGATAATAGAAATATCATCAATTATGAAAATAATTACTGCAGAGCTTTGGACAGGGGAGAGCTTGGTGTTACTAGATTTAATAATGAATACTTCTTAGAGATGGTAATTCAGGCTCTTAATCTAGTTGCCCATAGCTTGTTCATTTAGCAAAATGGAAAAATTCTACACCCACCATCATGTTCTGTGCTTCCCCCCACACACAAGAACTCATTGCGGGGGTGGGGGGGGTGGGCATTTTTTTAATAGCTTAGTTTCTTTGAAAACTGTGCTTGGATTAGTGGCTAATAGTATGTCTATGAATGCTTTTCTTTTATCTCTTTTTCAGCTTTTCAAAATTTGTGTTTTAAAACTGGTATTTCATGTTAGCATTAGTGATGAAACTTAACTTTCCACCCACTTATGACAAGGCGCCACTGTGGATTTCAACAACTTGCATTCTTTCTTGAGATTGGAAATGTACCTACAAAACCGTTGCTTATGTCTGATATTTCTTTTTTCAGGATCCATTGAGAATATGGATTTTTTTTAAAACATCAACTTTTACCCCAATATTAGAAGAATAGTAAAATCCCACCTTAAAATTATTGACTATTTTCAAATGCCGAATTCAGTCGCAGAGGCCCTCTTGGCAGAGCAGACAGCACATCAGTCTCAATCTGAAGAATTCAATCAGTTGAATGATAATTGCTATTATTTTGAACTGTTCCTTCCAGTTATCTTATAGCTTAAATTTCATTCTGCCACAAGTATAGGTTTTATATGATGAATTTCTGTAATACTGGTTTTAAGAAAGAGAAAATACTATTGGGAAAAAAGATCCAGGAACTGCCTGGGTAGAAGTCCAATAAATCAGGGGTAAACTGTGTCCCCAAAGAGATTGCAACCTGTATCTCTGAATCATAAAGGTACTGTAAACCAATAGAGGTGTTGTAAACCAATGTTACCTCAATAAAAAAAATATTTTTTTTTTTTTTTGGTCAGAAAAAGAGTTGTTGGTGAGATCTTAAAGATGGTTTTGAAGATGGATAGCAATTAATATAAAGAAATCTGAAATTTACTGTTTTTCTGTTAAATATTTGATATGAATCTTTTATAGACTTTAGCAGCATTTGAAGAAAATTACAACTACTAAGGTCAATTTGTGCTGTAAAGTGCTTTAAAAATGTGCCATTTCTTGTTCCATGTATAAAGCTTCATAAGTTTGAGGGTAGAAGTAGTTTTGATATAACTGAGAAATTACATGATTTTTCCATCCTGATGAATTGGTCACTCAGGTTTTTTCATGCCTTCTTCCTTTATTTAATATATAAAACTATGCTTTCATAGTCATAAAAACATTATTTTCATCTTACATTGCTCCAATTAGTACTGAAAGCCATTTATCGTTACAGCAAAAATCCTAATGAATAGAAATGTTACAAGAATTCTGTGTGTTTATCTTCATCACACATCATCCATTTTAATTAAAGAAAAGAATGGTGAACACTATGATAAGAGTTTGGAATTAAAATCATTAATTGATGTCAAGCTGTAGAGATCGGTAGCATGAATTTAGTGACAGCAGGAAAGAAATTAACCTTAGTACTTTATTTAGTATTTTATATTATTTTGTGTGTATTTTTTTGTTTGTTTGTTTATAGAAAGTAAAAGTTATTAGAGAGGAAAGGAACAGAAATAAAGTGGGATTTCCAGGCTGGTGGAACCAGGCCAGGTAGGGGCAAGGAAGCCCTATTTTGTGTGTATTTTCTAGGCAAGTTTAAGGCAATTTCATTATCATAATGGAAGAGAGTTTTTTAAATAAAAGGACAGCTGTGAATCTTTATGTTAGAACATAAATTGAAATGATAAATTCTTTACTAACTTTTTAAAATCTCAATAAGAAGTTTTAATTGTTGCTTCAATTTTTTTTTTTTTCATTTAAAGAATAGTGAAATAGTGCATGGTAATGTTGCCCATTAAAGTTAGTCAGTGACTCTGTTCGCTATCATTTAAATCTCGGGATAGTTTTCTTGTTTACAAGTAGGAAGGACTTTTTGAAATGTATGAAGCAATAAACATTTATTTCTTTGGCTAAGTTTTGGCCTAATCACTTACTCTGTCATTGCCAAGGTTTGGCCCAAGATAAATGGGATGGATAAAGCTAAACAACATCCTGACTTTCAGAAAAGTGAGTAAGTTTTAGATCTAGATGATGATTTATGCCTCACGGTCACAACAAAAGAATAAAGGGGAGTCTTTTTTATAGCATTGATCATCTGAAACCATTAAGGAATCAACTGTGAGATGGTCACTATCATTTTTTAAAGTTCCTTTAAGAAACTATGCTGTTTGTATTTGGACACCAAATGTATTTTCTTCCCTGAGCCAAATATTTATTTTCTGAAATAAGTTTCTCCACAAAGAATGAAAACATTTAACATAAATATAACCTTTTGCTTGTGTTACAAGTTCCTCTTTTCTCTTTACAATAAAGAATACATCCAAGAATAAAAGTATATAGTAAAATCATTTGTATTTTTGTTGATTTGACTGTAAATTGTCACTAAAATTTTCAAGAGCCAGAGTGCATTCCTAGTTCTTAAATCCACTTTCAGTGCCACTTGCATGAACTTCATTTACATTAGCTTCTAGAATGAACTTTAAACTGCACATTAATTCATGCTAGTAGCCAAATTTGTTAGCATTTTGCAGCACTAATCCCACCTTCATTGATTGGAGTTATGGTGTATTCTAACTTTTTCATTCCAAATGTGAACTGCCAGAGTGACAATGTTTGCAAATAGCTGTTATAACTTTGGGGATAAATTCATTGGTGATGACAAGATAAACAATGAAAGTCTAATTCCTCATGTTGTTGAAGTTTAGAAGAAAAAATGTTTTTAGAGTATACTCCAAATGAGACTGTAATGTTTCTTTGGATAAAGTCATTAGTGGCAATTGGTGGTAATATACAAATTTGGGTAAAATATAGCATGTGAGAACTTTGGAATGTGATGAGTACCTCATGCTGCTGAGTATTTCTTCTGAGCAGTTGGTTTGTTAGGAAATCACTTCAATAAATATCAATTTCTATATAAATTGAAGTATAAGAACATTCAAATGTAGACCCACCAATGTATAATGGAATTGATGTGCAAGACATTTGGGGAGATGATTTGAGTTCATGCTTCCCTTCAGAAGAGGATGTTTATATTCTCTTCCTCTGATAACTTCCCTTCTCAGTATGCTTATACTTTCCAACTTATAAGTAAGCTGACTTGTCTTCATTTTTCATGAATTGATATTCAAATACTTTAGGGTTCAGTTTATTAATCCAAGTCACTCCCTTTGATTTCAGGAGGTTCTCCAATTTCAGAATTCAGGCTTCATTTCTATTGTAGACCTTCAAATTTCTTCAGGTTCCCACACTTCAAGATTGTATGAGTTCCATTCACCTAGGATATTACCAATGATTAGGTGATTGCCTGATGGTGGTTTGTACTAAAGTGGGTTGTCAGATAAATGATCAAAATCAAACTTCAAATTAATATCACACTGAGTTCAAGAAAGAAGCATTTTCCCACTCTAAAGTTTTTCTAATACAGAGTCAAAAAAATTTTGATGTGGTACAAAGCAAAAAAAAAACTATCTCGGAACTTCATAAGCTTTTGATCATGGAAAGTTGGCAACCAGCTTTCATAATAACTTTCCTACTATCATAATTACTCCTAAATGATTAAGTAGGCTACAATAAAAAAAAATCTAGTATAAATTTAACTAAATTTGACACTAGAATTTTATTTCTCTTATGGATAGTTTTTCTTATGAATTTCTCTTATGGGTATTTTATCTGTGGACTTTATAGTTGCTGGAATTTAGGACTCGCCTGATGAAAATATTAAACTTCTCTGTCTTCTCTGTTCTGAAAATATAGGCGGCATTTTGGGTTGCCTCAGTGACTTGGGGACGTTGCTTGTTGCTATGTGATTGGAACCAGTTTTATGAGAAGTCCTGCGTAACATTAAGTTGTCTTTTTTCAAATGTTACTGGACATCTGTTGAGAAACACTAAACTAGGTGAATTTAAGTATTTTCATTTCATAGCTGGGAAATCAGAGAAATTAGAGAAATCTGAATAAGTATGTCTGTATTATTTATTTTAGTTGGTGTAATAGTGTATAGTGAGAGTTCATTGTAACCTTAATTTGTATTTTACTATTGACCAGTGATGTTGAATACCTTTTCATGTGTTTATATATCAGCTTTCTCATTATTGATAAATTTGGATTTTTAAAAATATATTCTATACATGATTTCTCTGTCAAATATGCTGTTAGAATATTTTTTCTCCCAACCTTTTGTAATTTTTTATTCTATTTCTAGAGTCTCTCTGTTTCTCTCTTTTAAAAAGATTTATTTATTTATGCATAGAAGAACTGGGGTATAGACCAGAGGTGCACAGAGGTGGCGGTGGTGACGGTGAGATGATTCATCAGAGACAGAGTGGAAACAGAACAGGCAGATCTACTGAAATACACTGCTAAGGGGAGTAGTGGGCGAGACAGGAAAGGTCTGCTGAGCCATACGTGGCTTAGCTCCCTGGCCAGGGATCAAACTCGGATATTGAACTCAGTCCATAATGGTAATAATGGTGAGGCTTAACCACTAGGCCACCAGGGAGGCCCCCTAAAATCTTTCACAGAGAAAATGTTTTAAATTTTGATGATGCCCAGTTTATCTGATTTTTACTTTTATGGATTATACATTTGGTATCATTTCTATAAAATGCATCTAACCCTTTTTCCTAAATATTTTCTGTTATGTTGTCTTCTAAGGTTTTATAATTTTACATTTAAATCTGTGATTCACTGTCAATTGATTTTTGAAGGTGTAAAGATTTATTTCAGGCTTTTAAAATATTTTTGTTTTGTTTTTCTTTTTGCCTGTGTTAAATATAGTTCCTCCAATGCTATTTGTTTAAAAAAATATTCTATTTCATTGAATTGCTTTTGCACAATGGTGAAAAATCAGTTGGCCCTACTTTTTAGCTATTCCTAGCATCTTAATTCTGTTCCATTGTTGTATGTGTCTATTCCTCAATAGCCTTGATTACTATAGCTATATTAAAAGTTTTGTAATCAGGAAGTGTGATTAATTCCATTTTATTGTTCTTTTTCACAAATGTTTATTCTATCCCTTGCCTTTCCACTTAAGTATAAAAATAATCTTGTTTAAATCTGCAAGTATCTTACTGGGGTTTTTATGGGAATTACATTAAATCTATTTATCAATTTGGAATGAATTAACTTCTTTATTATGTTGACTCATTCCATACAAAATCACACTGTAACTCTACTTTTTAGATATTTTGTTTTTCATCAGCATTGTGTATTTTTCAACATAAAAGTCCTGTACATGTTTTGTTAAGTTTATAGCTATACATTTATGTACTTGTATAAAACAACTTTTAGTTTATTTTTACCTGTATATATTCATGTATCTCAATTTTTAATGATTATAAATGACATTGTATTTTTAATTGTAGCATCTATGTTCATTGCCAGCATATTTAAATACAACGAATTTTTGTAAGCCAATCTTGTGTCCACTGACATTGTTGAATTCGTTTTTTTGTTCTGGGGTTTTTTTGTAGATTCCTTTTAATTTTCAAAATATATCTTCATGTCATCTGCAAATAAGTACAGTTTTATTTCTTCCTGTGTGTTCTTTTGTTTGTTTGTTTTCTATACATATTACATTGTCTAGAAGTTCCAGCACTATGTTAGATTATAGGAGTGAGAATAGACGTCCTTATTTTACTCTTGATCTGAAGGAAAAGCATTCAGGCTTTTTCTGTGATCCATGATGTTTTTCATATAGATGCTTTCTATCAAAATTAAGGAGTTCTGCTTTATTCCTATTTTCTGAGAGTTTCTGTCATGAAGGGTGTTGACCTTTGTCAGATGTTTTTCTGAATTAATTGATATGGCCATGTGGATCTCCCCATATAATTCGGTGGATTATATGGACTAATTTTTTTAAAATATTTATTTATTTATACATACAAGCTGGAGTACAGGCCAGAGGCATGGGGTGGCGAGAGGGTTCACCAGAGACAGAGTGGGGACCAGAACAGGCAGATCAGAAATACACTGCTAATGAGGGCAGTGGGCGAGGTAGGAGAGGTCTGCCGCACCATGTGGGAATCTCCCCTGCTGGGCGTCGAACTCTCATCGCTCTCTGCCCACAGCTCCACAGCGCAGCCCTCAACCGCTGAGCCACCAGGGAGGCCCTATATGGACTGATTTTTTAATATTGAACTAGTCTTGCATTTCTGCAATTTCTGGGTCATGGTGAGCAATTGTTATGTATTGTAAAATTTTATTATTAATTGATAATAATCAATATTATACTGTAGTTGTCATTTTTCTTCTTTATACTGTCTTCATCTGGCTTTCCTATCTTCTCTGTGTTATTATGAATTTATGTCATTTATGCTTGCAGTGTCCATATCAAATATGAAAAAAATGACTGCAATAAAACACTAAACTCAGTTTTAAATGTTGTTATATGTTATTGACTTCACTTTAAACACTTAAATGTTTTAGTGTACAGTTAGAAAAGGGGAAAAGACACATGTAGTATAAGTACATTTTCCATCAAAAATCATCAAAATTCTATTGAGGGTATTTTATTGTTAGATAAATAAGGTCAATATAGGACATAAATTATATCAATTATTATAGGTTGAACTTTGTATTTAATAGTTCAATAAAATCTTAGGAAGCATTTAAATTTATATCAAGAGTAGGTTCTTATTTATAATTCAGAAAAGTTTTATTTGAGAATTTGAGTGGATACATGTTTTTTATCTTTAATCTTAGGACTTGCCAGTTCCTACCTACATCACATAAAATCAAAGTTGGTGTCATTAAAGTTCCGATTTTCTTTAGCTATTAATAAGGATTTGTTATGTTGATTCTTGCTTAAGCTTCTTAGTATGCTGAAGGCTTATGGTTGTTTGTAATACAACATAATACATTATACACATGTAAATATATACATATATAGTATATGTGCATGCGTAACAGTTGTAAAAAATCACTTTTTGTCTTAATGAGTAAAACACAAGCCTAAAATTATCTGTTCTGGTGAAATTTTATTTCATTTAATTTTTTTAATATATATTTTTTATTATTATTTATATCTTTTACATTATTGTGTGTTCCCTCTAGGTTACCCACCGCTGATTCACCCATGAGCCATCACCATAGTACCTTGTGCTCTTTTCTACCCCATTTTGAGCCCTTATCTTCCCCTCCCTCATTGAATGTCTCTTTCTTACTTGGTTCCCCTATATTCCTATTATAAATGAAACCGTTCCATATTTTTCTCTTTCTTTCTGGCTTATTTCGCAGAGCATGATCCCTTCTAGCTCCATCCATGTTGCTGCAAATTGCATGTGTTTATCTTTTTTGAATGCTGAATAGTATTCCCTGTGTATATGTACCATATCTTCTTGATCCAATCTTCTATTTTTGGGCATCTGGGTTGTTTCCATATCTTAGTTATTGTAAACAGTGCTGCAGTAAACAAAGGGGTGAATGTATCTTTTTGGATTAATGTTTTTGTGTCCTTTGGCTAGATTCTCAGAAGTGGTATTACTGGGTCATATGGAAGCTCCATTTTTGGCAGTTTGAGGAACCACCATATGGTTTTCCATAGTGGTTGGACAAGTTTGCATTCCCTGTGCTGGTGAAATTTTAAATTAAGATACAAATTAGGGCTCTATCTTATTGACATGAGCCAAAGTTTCTGAAATTATCCTGAGCATTTATGATACTACCTTGACTATCTAAAATAAGTATAACTTCATTTACACTACATGAAATAAAATGTATTTCATAATATGCTTGGATGAATATTTATATGCAATTCTTTGAAAAGACATAATTTTTCTTAATTTCAAGTTGGTTTTGATTTTTACAGGATTCAAGCCAAGACTCGAGAATTTAGAGAACGACAAGCTAGAGAACGTGACTATGCTGAAATACAAGAATTTCATCGGACGTTTGGATGTGATGATGAGTTGATGTACAGGGGAATTTCTTCCTATGAAGGTTCTATGGCTCTTAATGCCAGGCCCCAGAGCCCAAAAGAAGGGCTTATGATGGATGCTTTGTATGCCCAAGTGAAGAAGCCACGGAACTCCAAATCTTCAGCTGTAGACAGGTAGGCTCTAGGAGCAATCAGAGTATTGCTTCCAAATTTACTTTTATATAGTTTTCAATAAGAAGGTAAATTGTTCATCAATTTTCAAATCAGAACTGTCTTTTATTCATGGCCTTTAAGATGCTATTGTGTCTAAATGTATTGATTTTACACAAAGCGAAGACTTTGGAAAGAGCAACAAATAATTGGTAGCTTTTCTAATGATTCTAACACATTTCATTTTGTCCTTAAAATGATTTTAGATCACAGGACTAACTTTTGGTTTATAACTCAAATAAAAAGCAAACTTGAAAATAAGATTCTTTTATTTAAGCCATATTTCTTTTTATTTCTGGGTAATCTTCAGTTGTGATAAGTAAATAGATGAGGAATGACATCAGTTGTTCGAATTATGGGTGGTTCAGAAGACCACTGTTTTTGATGACATGATTTTATGTTATTATAGAATTAGTGACATGAATAGTATTGTCCATGCAGAAAAGTATTTATTAACAGCTACAGATCACAGGTCTGTTTATATCAGTATAGGATAAAGGAATATAATGTGACTGTATGTTATAATGGCTTTATTTAAAATTTTAACTATGTGGCTATGAGTTTTTGACTATTAATGGTTTATTATGGATTTCAAATTTTAGCTGGAATAATTTGAAAACATCTTTTTCCACCTATTTATATATTCATATATCATATAAAGCTTAGTTTATGAAGAAAATAATACCTATTTCCTTTTATTTCAAACTTATGCATGTTATTGTTATTAACAGTACAAGAACCCGATCACATCTTATGCTGGCTTCTTATCATTGTTGATTGATAAGTGTGCTTAACTTTGAACATTGTAAAAACCAGGTTTTGCTTAAAACTAGCAGTTTTCAAGCATTAGCATAAATCAGAATCCCCTGGAGGGCTTCTAAAACACAAATTTACTGACCCTTCCCCAGAATTGTTATTCAGTGGGCTGGAGTAAAACCTGAAAATTTGCATTTCTACCAAGTTCCGAGGTCTGATGCTGGTGCTACTCATGTCAAGTACTACACTTTAAGAAGCCCTGGTAAACTACAGATGCATTGTAATCATTTCACCTATAGCACCCATGTTTTATTTGGCTACTATATTTTGCAAGCAATCTATGTTTTAGTTGCTTATTTCCAGGTATTTTTAATAATAGAGTTTTGTCAATGTAAGGAAGTATTTTAATGATTAGCAAAAAGAAAAATAGATTTTAAAGTAAAACTTTAATATTTTTACTTTTTTAAAAAAAATATTTATTTATTTATGAATACAAGCTGGGGTACAGGCCAGAGGTGTGGGGCAGCGAGAGGGTTCACCAGAGACAGAGTGGGGAGCAGCACAGGCAGATCAATGGAAATACACTGCTGAGGGGAGCAGCCGGTGAGGCAGGAGAGGTCTGCCGCGCCATGTGGGAATCTCCCTGGCTGGGCATCAAACTCGCTTGGCCACTGCCGACAGCATCACTTAACCGCTACGCCACCAAGGAGGCCCCATATTTTTACTTTTTGGGGTTTTGTTGGATATCACATTTTCTTTATTGCTTAATGAAAATCTATTTGATGTTGACTGCAATGAGTTAATGATGTAAGTTAGCATAGGAGGCTTATGGCTTATGTAAACTCCTTTGGGGTAATCATTTTAAAAGTTTACAGTGCTTATTAATGAACACAGATGTGTCAGGATTTAAAAAAAAGATTATTAGTGACAGTTACATTTCTTTAATAAGTTTATTTGTATTTACTCTACTTGTGAAAGCTACTTTTAGAAGATCACACAGCATTTGAAGACCATAAATGTCCCATTGAAAGTGATTTCTTGTGGATGAGGAGTGGAGAAAGAAAAAAGCACACCAGAAATGCTGAAATGCTGGTGTTGCCAGTTAGTATATTTTGGAAGAGATAAAAGAAATTTATTTAACATGTTAGTGATAAAAGCATTAGTGATAAAATCATTAATACTGATAAAAGCATTAGTCATTTTCAGCACCTTCTACATCTAGTTAGAAAATCTAAAAACCAGCAGATACATTTTTGTAACAGTTGTTCACATAGTTCAGAAGTCCCACCTAATGTGAAGGATCCCAGTTAGAAAGGATTGCTCTGGCTCCTGAGGTTCAGAAATGGGTGCTTTAAAACCAGCTTAAACCTCAGTGCCCTGTAAGAGTCTAAATCTCTATGATATCTACAATTGTCAAAATGTTACAGTGGTATCTCCACAAAAAGGAGAGGAGCATTTCAGAGCACGAAAGGGCACCATTTTTCCTATCCCCACTTACATGCAGCCTCCTTGGATTATAAACCGTAGTATACAGCAATCAAAATTTCCTCAACAAGGGAGCTACTGGGAAGGAAATAGGGGCAGAGCTGAGCAGCCCCTGTGTAACACAGAAGGTAGAGAGACTGGGCTCTCTCTTTCTTCAACGTGTACCCTGGTACTTTTGGGAGGAGACATATAGAGGAGTGACATGTAAATATATGTGGGTAAGAAGCCCACTGGGAGGTTGAAAATGGTAGTCATCATCTTGATGTGGTATCTCTTTTTATTTCTACTCTCTAAGACCTGCCTGCCTAACCCTTTTCTTGTGGGTTTCCTGCCAGAAGATACCTTAGACTGGTGGAAAGCTTTTTGAACTCAGCAACCCATTTGGCTGGGCATTTGCAAGTGAGGGGATGAGTAATTTAGGGAGTTTTATTGTGAATTATTGTTAGGAATATTCTTTCTTCTCTTCTCTCGCTATGCATGCTAAGAATATGCTTTCTTTGCCTTTATCTGCACACATGGCTGGATCCCTTTACATCATGTACCCATTTATAGTTTGGGTTCCTGGGTTTCCCTCAACTGTACACTGACATAAAGGACTTATAGTTCATAGTCCTGTCTGCTTCAGGGCTCCAGCATTCCTGCCTGCAGTCTCTACTCTGCACCATGCTGATCTTAAGTAGAAACAAACTCCTAACTAATTTCCGTCAATAACCGACTCAGTGAAACTTTTAGAGGACACTTTCATCATGGAGACAAGTCACATAAGCAGTGAACATCTCAAAAATCACATTGTAGACAACACTCTAGACAAAAACCTCTCTCAGTCTTGCTAAAGTGCAGCCTAGACATTTGCCTCTTGGGGATTATAAAGCTTTTTATATTTGTGCCTCAAAAGAGTGATTGAACTAGTGGATTTCTAAGACATTTCCAACTCAGATATGATTTACTTGTTTAAATAAAGGATCACAAAAGCTGAAATTTTTGGTGACTACTATTTTATAAAGGATAAGATGTCCATTAAACAGTGTTGTTACTCATACCAAAAGTTAGATATTATTGCACTTATAAAGTACTTCATCTACCAGTAACTGAATATGAATTTGGCTTGGAGATAATGGCATTACCTCCATTGCTTTTTCCTGTCGAGAGACAACTGTAGAAAATTCTTTCAGACTTGAGTAATATAAATTCTTATAAAGGAAAGATACTCTCTTAGTACTGCAGTATTAATTTAAATTGTTTCAATTATGATGTTACTTAAATATGTATAAAAATAAAATAGGTCTGAACTCCAGTTTACAGCCATTATCCAACTATAAAGTGAAACATCTTTATAAATTAAATACAAGGAAAACAACAAAACCATTACATTCAAATGAACATTAATTTAATGTGGCAAATAATGTTTTTTAAAATCTAGACTCCTGCACAGATCATGAATATGGTGGTGGCTACTACATGGCCAGTCCATTTGAGTTTGTCTGCCTATCCCTGGAAGACAAGGACTGTTTCAGTTCCACTGTCACCTTTCTCAGTTACATTTCTGCAGTTCTTTTGGGTGTCAATATCCAGGAACATTTGGCCTTTATGCCTCATGGATGCATCATTTTGGTATGAGGTTCTACTTCTATTATCATTAAGTTGAGACAGTGAAGGTAGCATTTCTTGATGCCTTCTTATTGTCAACTTAAATTCAGGCAGTGAAATAACACACTTATAAAATGACCTAAAGTATGCTTATATTAAATATTTAAAAAATAATCATTCAAATGGAAGCATAAAATTTGAAACTCCTTCAAGAATATTTCCTGTATAAAGAATGTACTAAATAAAGAAACTCTCGTCAATTATAAAGTTCACCAAAGTTTGCAGTTGGTGTCTAATGAACTTTCATATTCAAATTTGGTATTTCTTGGGAATATAGGCATTCAGCTGGTCTGACGTGTATACTATATCTGTCCTGTGATTTTCATTGATCTGGAAGAAATCAGTATTCCAAATTTAATTTTTTAATCATTTTGATTGATTTTATATTCAGAATGTGTGTCTGGCAGCCCCACAAGTAAATATACCGGGAATAATTTATTAAATGCTGTGAATTTGATATTAAGTATCAATCATTCTCAATTTGTACATATTATTTATAAAATGCAAAAATAAAAATAAAAAATAGGTAAAATCAATAGTAGGTCTAAAAATATTTCTATGCCTGTTTAATTTGATTGATATAGGAACTATTATCTGAGGTATGCTTATTAATGTCCTTGCTGACATTTTGATTTTTCATGTTGGGCAGACAGAAAAGCTAATCCTACCCGACTTGGAATGTCAATGCACTTATTTTTTAATACTGCTTATGACAAAAGACCTCCAAGATTTAGCCATTATAAAAAATTCATAATCCTGTATTTGTATTTTCTATTTATTGTGTTTTCAGTTGGTTAAAATATTTTAGCAATGATACGGTGTTTTCTGTGCCTCCATATTTTTCCTCCAGTTTGCAAGACACGGCTAGTTGCTTACTCTTCTTCCTTACTTAATAGAATCCCAATTTCATTCATTGTAGCCAGCTAAACATTTCAGTCTCTCAGGTTTCTGTGCACATGTCTGACTAATGAGATAGAAGTGGATCCAGGATGGAACCTCCTGATTATTTTGTAAATAGGAGGTGTTGCTGACTCAGCTTCTGCCATTTTCCCTCTCCCTGACTTCACTGTGGATGGGAGCACAACATGGTGTTCATTCTAACAACCCTGAGGAGGCTAGAAGAGGAAGCAACCTGATTCCTTGAGCTTCTGCTTCAGTCCTTTTGTACCTACCTGGTACTTGTTACCTGTGAAACTGAGCCATATTTGTTCAGGTCACCCTCCATCATATTTCTGTTTCATGGAGCTGAACACCATTGTAAGTATAGTGAATGATGCACACAAAATTCCAAGAGGAATCCTCATCTGTATTTCAAGATTGCCTATATTTGGAGGACTAGCTCCTTGTCAAGTCATTTCCACACTATTTTGTGAAATTAAGTAATGAGAAAAATTCTTCATTGTCACTCAATTAGCTTTTCTACCTTACATTTTGTTAAGCCTCTTTTTAAAGGAACGTTATCAATCAAATGTCTGCTGGCATACATCCTTCTTAACTCGGATAAACCACTGTCTCCTCACAACTGCTACCTCTACCAACAACCCTGCTATAAAATAGCAAGTGGTTGAGCGTCACGTATAAGAGCATCGGCCATGGAGTCACACTGCCTGAATTTGATTCTGCTTCTTCCACAATCAGCTGAATAAATTTTACCCTTCATTTTTCTCATCTTTCAAAGGGGGATAATAATAGTATCTCATTAAGGTTGGGAGACTTAAGTTTGTTAATACATAGATTAAATAGATTAATCTAATTAGTTTAATAGATTAAACACTATTTAAGTGTTTGCTGTTACTATTGTTAGAAAATGGCCAATTGCTCTCAGGAAAGCACAACATCCCGACGTGGATGTAAAAACAAGCAAGGAATGAAATGAAATGAATAAGATAGGTTTTATTCCATACACCTAACATGCATATAAAAGTGTAGGGATGCAATTCTGCTAATACCACTTAAGTCATTAAACAGCTTGATCTTGACGTTTCTCCATAAATCACATCATATTGTGAAGAGTTTCTCTTTAAATTGGGACTCAGTGTATTCAATGTAAGGGGATCTATACTAATTGTACAGTTTAAATGCTTGGAATAAAAGTAACTGCTGGGGACTATAATGTGATTTGTTTGAGAATGAGTAGGGGGATTCCGAAGTAAGAACATAGTTGCTCAGTTTCAGAGTGACCTTTGACAATTTGAAGGTCTTCATTTTGTACTTTCATGGAATTCTTTGAAGTTCTTATTCTGCTTTTGTGAAATTCTTATTTAGTACAACCTTGCAATTCTCCATAGAGATGTAGAGGCTTGAACTTCTCAAACCTTGTCTAAAATTTTGACATTCTATTTATAGCAAGTTATCTCCTGGTGGGGAAGATAGGCAGACAGGCATCCTGATCTTGGGAACTGTCATAGGCTGTGCTAGAACAGTGATCTTTCAAATTTTAGTATGTATTTTAAAAAAGAGCCTGGAGTGCCTTTTATAAAAATCTCCCCTCAGATATTCTGATTCAGTAGATCTGACTGGTGACTAAAAACCTACATATTCAACAAGCGATTCAGTTAACTGTATTGTAACTGATTCATCCACCGTTTGAAAAGCACTACTCTTGAGATAATAAAAAGAAATTGGAAATCCAATATTAAGGTAGTTTATTCAGTTCTAATAACAGTGAAGCTGTGAAATAATTTATAATTTCCACATTGGACACAGCTTTTCCTTTGCATTCTTAAATGTCCATTGTTCACCTATGATTAAATAATCATTTTATTTAAAAGGTCAACCTGCAGGTGTGATATTTATAAACTTCATTCTGCGTTTCTTGACACTTAACAGAAAGTTTCTTTTCATGTAAGTTATACAATTCCGACTTAAAAGTTTAGTGTGCTTTAAATTTTAACAAGTGAATGATAAAAATGCTGACCAGTAGTGTTTTTTCTCTACATGAGGACACCATACAATTCATATTTTTATATCCAGATAATAGAATCTGTAGTTACAAGTTCCACAGAAAGAGAGTCTAATGGACATTTGCTGACTGTCACCATGCAATCATTTGCCACCAAGAGTGCATTGTCCTCAGATATAATTGAAATAAAATAGGTACTGTGCTGCTTTAAATCTAAATAGCAGGAAAATAGTAGGCTAGACTCCTCCAGCTTGTTGAGAACACCTTAATGGAAATATAAATACCATAATCATATGCTTTTTGCATGCATTTTACTACGA
The DNA here is from genome assembly GCA_004024925.1 of Scalopus aquaticus. NCBI lineage: Eukaryota > Metazoa > Chordata > Mammalia > Eulipotyphla > Talpidae > Scalopus > Scalopus aquaticus. Next base: position 116,388 of record PVIJ01001293.1, read on the forward strand.
AAGAGAAAAATGTCGATTTTAAAAGACAAGACCTTTGTGAACTTGTTTTTCCCCCATTAAAACTGAAATCCTGATGTGTCAAAAGGAAGTTTGGCAAACACAGAACAAAACTAATTTCCTTAGATACAGACAGTTATTAAACATGCACTCGTTTAAAACTGTTGGGTCACATAACAAAGTTGTGTTTGCCTTTCAAGCAGTCGAATACTACTTTATTCACTTACCTTTACTTAGTATTAGTTTTCTCTGCTTTTCTGGAAATATGAGTACATAATTCGCAAATGCAGTAAGTCTCTTTATAACATGAGTTTTTCAAATTGGTGCCATTGTTAATTAATGTGCTCCACCCTGACCAGTCCCTGTGCCGTTGGCTATCATTTTCTGACCTTTGGCAGCCCCTTCTCCATGAACCTCAGCAAATGCTTCAAACTTAGTTGTTTCCTTCAACATGCCTTTCATCTTCAAACCTACACCCTACCTGTGTCTTTACTTGTGCTATTTGACTTTTTCTACACTGTGGATCAGGTGTCCTTCTTCCAGACCTGCTCTGGAAGAACCAGATTTTTATAAAAATCTCTAGCCCTCTCCCTGCATGGAACTTACTCCCTCAATCTCTCTTCAGCCCTTCAGTCTGTGCCTCTCTGTTGGCACTTCCCATAACTGGTGAACATGCTAACACCTTTATCATGCTGTTGAAACACAATCGCTTTTACCCTCTAGCGGTGTTCTTCTCTATTTTTCCTCATTTCTAATGCAAACTTCATCAGAGATAATCTATACAGATGATGACGTCAGTATCTTTTCTCCCACATCTCATCCACTTCCTGCGTGTAATGCAACCCCAGAGATGCCTACCCCCCTCTAATCTTGGAACCCATAAATATGCCACCTCATATGACAAAAAGGAAATTTCAGATCTTATTAAGGAACTTAAAATGGAGATTATTTCTGGATTATCCAGATGATCCCAAAGCAATCACAGAAATCTTCAAATGTGAAAGACGGAGGCAGAAGAGTTAAAGTCAGGGAGAGATTAGATCGAAGATGCTTTGAAGATAGGAAGAGACCATGATTCAAGAAATTTAAGTGGCTTCCAGGAACTGGAAAAGACAGGAAACAGATTCCCCAGTAGAGCCTCCAGAAGGCATGCCACCTGCCAAAATCTTGATTTTAGCCCAGTAAAATCCATTTCACAGGTTTCTGACCTCCCAAACTATAATGTGATAAATCTCTGTTATCTGAGGCAGTAAGTTGTGACAATTGGTTACAGCAGCCTTAATGTATTAATTTCCTAATGTCCTCTTAGATTCTTTACCCAAAAAACATTTTAGTTCTTTCCATTCTAGATAATTCTGTGTCATTCCTGAAACTGTCCCCTTAGTTTCTGTGGTACTGAGATCCCGTGCTTCTTCCTTCCTTTCTGATTGCTTCTTAACTGTCTTTAGAGATTATTTTCCTCATTGTGCTCTAATTTTGGATTCCCTATGGAAGCAGCTCTGAATTATTGTCAATTCTGTATGTGTTCATTTTGGTTAAAGTTTGAATACCAAGCAGCATGGGTGATGGGTAGGATGCACTAGCCTAGTCCTTTCCTTTAAGCCTGATTCTGGGAGCTGACTACCAGCTGGGAATGCATGCTCCCATGTCCCAGGGACCTAAGCTCAGCCTGTCCAAAATCAAATTTATATTATTCTAATCTTCCAATTTCATGAGCCTAATCTCAGAGAATGTTATCGCCACTCAGACATCTGCTGAGGCCATAAACCTTTCTTTGGTAGCCAGCCTCCTTCCATATCACTAGTGACAAAAGCTTACCAATTTCATGTTAAGATAACCCCATATCTTTTCTTTCCTCCGGTACCACTGGACTTGGACACTATAGTGGTCTCCTAACTTCTCTCTTTGCTTCCAGTTTTGTTCTCTGATCCTTACTTTACCAGATACCTAGAATTTTCTATCTAAAATACATTTTGGACCATTCATTCCCTTGCTTAAATGTTTTCTATGTCTGTTTATTGTCTCCAAGACAAAGTCTAAGCCCTCAGCATGTTGTCTACAGACTGGCAGAAATCCTGTTTCAACCTTATCCCTAATTATATCAGGCTATGTCTTATTGGTTCACATCATACTTTTCTAACAGGATCTGACTAAAAGTATAAATCCAACTTCATCTAATATATGGGTGAGTTAAGTGGCCCTTTGGTGTTATATGTTCTGCAAATGTTGAATTTTAGTGAGTAAAAACAAGTAATCACCATTCATTAAGCTATTCTAATATAGTCAGAGATGCAGCAATTAAATTAAAGGCTGAGGTGACATAACCCAACAAATGAAATCTCAAAAGTAATGAAGCCATAAATAAGGTCATGGCTAATTTTAAAGACTTCTTGTTTAATTCTTTTTGTTGATTAACATTGCCTGAAACCACAATTTATTTGTAGAAATAATGTGTAATGGGGGTTGTTTATTTATATATTTATTTTAGCCTCAGAGAAAGTTTAAGTATTCCGTAGAAATATGAGGATAAATGAAAACTATTTTAGGCCTAAGTAGTTATCTGGCAAATAGTCCTCCAGCAGAGTATGTTCATTTTATTTTAATGTCTTTTCCACTGCAGGGCACTAAACTTTTGGGTCTTTGATGAAGAGATAGCCATACTGTGGTTGAAATCTCCTTGAGCTGCTTGGTATTTCATTTGACTTTAACCCTCTAACAAGCTCCAGTACTCTACTTTATATGCAGCTTGCTTAATAATTCATCTTTTTATTTTTACCCAACCATCCAGTTCTCTTGTCCTTTGGATGTCCAAACCCAAGGATTTAAGTACCAGTCCTATTCGTATCTAGTAGTCTTAGGTTGGTGCTATTTTCTTTCTTGCCCCTGCACTAGGATGGAATATCAATCAACTATTAATATAAATTCATGAGGATTTATGTGGAGCCCTGTTGTGAGATGCATTTTCAACTTCTTGGGAGACTCCATCAAGACCTGAATCCAAAATCCACTTTTAAATTAACTTTGCAAATGTCTCAGAGCTTTTCCTCGGATACCCCAGCCCCTCAGTGTAGATAACTGTTTGATTATTCTCTTTCTTCACCTGTTCTCCATTTATTAGTTCCCCATTGGCTGATTTTATAAAACTCAAGAGAAAGCAGTAGTAAAGGAGAGAAATTTGCCATCTTTTATAACCAAGAAATTGGTTGGGAAACCCTCAACTTATTCTCATAAAATAAGTATTTAGGAATGTGAAAATTCTAAACATTTCTTTTTTTTTTTTTAAAGATTTATTTATTTATACGTACAAGCTGGGGTACAGGCCAGAGGCGTGGGGTGGCGAGAGGGTTCACCAGAGACAGAGCAGAACAGGCAGATCAGAAACACACTGCTGAGGGGAGCAGCGGGCGAGGCAGGAGAGGTCTGCCACACCATGTGGGATTCTCCCCGGACTGGGCGTCAAACTTACATTGCGCACTGCCGACAGCTTCACAGCCCAGCGCTCAACCGCTGCACCACCATGGAGGCCCAAAAATTTCTAAACATTTCTGTATTGTTACATAACAGAAAATGGTTAAATAACTCACGTATTCTGAGGATATGTAGTAGTTAATTGTATATGCATTTGAAATTGCTTAAAAGGAATTCTGAATGGTTTTAGAGTGAATGAATGAATGAGTGAATGTATGCAGTGTGTATATGTGTGTGTATATATATACACACATAAATATGTGTGTATATATACATTTCTGTAAGATTCATATTTTTAAAATTGAATTTTCTGTATTAATTTATGTCTATTAGTTCTAACCAATAGACTATACATACATCACATATACATAGTAGTCACTGAATCCTTACATTCAGAGTTTTGAGAATATTTGTCTTCAAAATATAATTCTTTAGGGTCATGTGTCTTCGAGGCGATTCCTTTTGGCAAAGTGATGGGGTATATGGGTGACTCAGATATTTTAAAAATAAATTTAATGTAAACCAAAAGTTAAACTGTATTTGTGTAAGGAACTAAATTCATTCTTTCTTGTTACCCTTATTTGTAATCAAAATACCTTATTACCTCCAAGCAGGCCTGCCTGGTCCAGCCTTAGTTAACATTGTAAGGGTGGAATCTGACAGAACCTAGAGTAAGCTCTGAACCCAGATCATAACAGCTCAAAATTTCCAGACAAAATGAAAAAACCTTCAGGAATCTGGAGGATTTCCTGGGTGTGCACCAATTCCAACTGAAACCGGGTGATTTGGAACTGATCACTAAAGTCAATCCAAATAGAGGAAATAATACAAAGTATGAATTAAAGAATAGGTTGGAAGGTTGATACTTTGAACTTTAAAGTGCATCCGCCAACTCAGTGGAAGGGTTAACTGGTGTTTCATAGCAGACCTTTATTTTACAAAATTTATCATAATTTTTAAGTTTCTAATTTAGGTATAAATCAGATTTGCTTGAAATCTACTTAGATGGAAATCAATTGATTCGATACATCACTGAAAGAGAAAGTGATTATTCTAAACTCCCTTCAAATAAATCATCCTAAAAGATCATTTTTACTATATATGTACAGAAAAATATTTAATTCTAGAAGGGTGATAAATTTCAAAATTTGTAAATAGTAGTAATTGCAGATAATTATAAATCATCCACCTAAGAAAAATATTGCTATAGTTTTATGTTGAAATCTTATAATTGTCAAATTCTATTTTAAGTAGAGTATACTGTTATCTTCTATGACATGAAAGAAAAGTTTGCCATTCCAGAATTTACTGATTATCGTGACTTGAAAATGGTTCCTTCCAATAATTCTGCATAACAACCAAATAAAAATATCTTTTGCCTTGAAGGGAGTAGTTGTTTTGTCTTTTCAAAATTATATATCGAATTGGACCTGCATAAGATACCTAAGCAGAGAAGTAGTAAAATTTTAACTCCAATTTTGTTTTATATTCCAGTGTCACCTAGTATTCTTAAAGAAGTTCAGAGGAGGGCCTGGGTCGGATGCAGATAGAACTCAGCATGTGGGGGTAGAAAGTACTAGTTGAGCAATTCGTGGAACACACAACTCCAAGGAAAGTTATAGATTTAGACAATTACAGTGATTTTTTGGAAGATGGCAATCAGGGACTTGAGGAATGAGGGCTTTTTCTAAATTTCACAAGTTACCATGTGGCCTGTGAGAGAAAGGAGGAAGACCTAGAAAAATGACTGACTTGTATTCTTTATAATTCTGGCGCAGAAGAGGTTTTTTTTTTGTTTTTTCATTCTGTTTACACATAACTTTAAGAAAAATAACATGTTTTGTAATAGACATGAAGGCTGAGAATAAATAAAAGCTCAATTTTGATTATTTTCTTTTTCCATTTCCTTCTTTCCTTTAGTGTATGTTTAAGCGTTGTAAAGTATTCAAGGGCTTACACTCCTTGAGCAAGGTCAAAGTTCTTCTACATATTCATCTTCTATCCTCTGTGACTGTCCATTCATCTCCCAACAGTTATTTGGCAGCTACACTGTGCCAAGAATTGACTGAGATGCAGAAACAAAACTTAAAATACTTCCCAAGTTCCACTCACTTCACACATAAATAAATATACACAGAATGATGTGAATTAAAAAGAATGCTAAGGAGATTAATTCAAGTTGGGAACCCAGTTTTGACTAGCAGTGTATAGCTGTGCAATCTAGTTAAGGAGTTAGATTTATATACTCATGGTAAGTGTTAAATGTGGAGAATCACTTGCTCTGTAAGTTCCTAACTACCATGTACCCCTTAAAAACCCTTGGCAGGATTATTATGACTTTCTGTTAGTGATCTGATTCTTTCAAAAGTTAAGTGGGATTTTAGCAAGTAACACTTGCTCAGTCCCTGGGACTTTGGATGTCTTGAATGCTGAAGAATTTGGGATATTGGGGCCTCAGGATTATAAGGTAGAGCCTGTGGTTCTGCAGAAAGAAAAACTGCAGACCCTATTAGAGAACAAGCAGTTGGTTTCTATATGGGTGAGTCCATCATGCAGATGCAATGAATGATAGTTGTGGTTGGTGGTATTGACCTTATGAAAGAGTAGGTTTTACTTTAACCATTTGAGGAACTGAACATTCCTGCTTTGGGGATTCGCCATGGACATAAGAATTGGGGAGTGTACTGATTGAACTAGTCATCATGACTGTGAATGACTTGTGATTTACAATATTGCTAGGACCTGCATGCTTTGCTGGAGCAACAGGGAAGAAGGAACTAAATTAGTATCTGTTGGGCCTCCCTGGTGGCGCAGCGGTTGAGCGCTGCACTGTGGAGCTGTCGGCAGCACGCGATGCAAGTTCAATGCCCAGCCGGGGAGAATCCCACATGGTGCGGCAGACCTCTCCTGCCTCGCCCGCCACTCCCCTCAGCAGTGTATTTTTGATCTGCCTGTTCTGCTCCCCACTCTGTCTCTGGTGAACCCTCTCGCTGCCCCACGCCTCTGGCCTGTACCCCAGCTTGTATGTATAAATAAATAAATCTTTAAAAAAAAATTAGTATCTGTTGATCATCTGCAATACTCAAAATACCTTTCCAGGCCAGTTTGGAAACACTGACAGGTCTCATAAAGTCATGATTTAGTCAATATCTACCTCATAATATTATTTCTAAGTGATTTTCTCTTGCGTCTTTGGGATGTATGTATCCAAAATATGGTACACTGGTTTCTTTTAAAGATTTATGTATCTTTGAATTGTCTTGGATTGTCTATGAGATTTCTAGCTTTCATACTTGATCAAGGCAAACTACATGTATGTGTAGTGTTATCCTTGGTAACTGAGGGATATACAACATCCAACAATCCCAGCCACTATAGTCCATAAAAACAAACTGTTGGTTTTTCAAAGGGCAAGTTTACTGATTATGAACTGGAATTTCCTCTATAGTTTTTTTTTTAAAAGATTTATTTACTTATGCACACAAGAACTGGGGTGTAGGCCAGAGATGTAGGGTGGTGAGAGGATTCACCAGAGACAGAGCTGGGAGCAGAACAGGCAGGTCAACTGAAGTACACTGCTGAGGGGAACAGCAGGCGAGACAGGAGAGGTCTTCTGGGCCATGTGGGAATCTCTTTGTTCGGGGATCAAATTCGTGCTGCATCGGCTGCAGACAGCTTCAGAGGCCGAGCCTTAACCCGTTGCGCCACCAGGGAGGCCCATTCCTCTATAGTTATTGCATGAGAATATCCCCTTTTTTGCATCTAGCATATGCTTGAAGATATTTAAAAATCAAACGACCTATGCCAGCACCACATACATATGTGCACGCAGGGGTTGGATGAAATTATGTTCCTAGAGAGATGAGAAAACATGGTAAAATGAAGGTGGTGTTTCCTGCAGGAGCTAGTGATAAACACTACTGTCTTGGGAGGACTGGTTCTGAGCAGACACAAAGGCCCCTGTCACCACTGCAGGACAGTCACGTAGAGCCGGCCATCACCCTTCCTCATGACTGATGCTCCTCCTGTCTCCATTCTGGGCATTGCCCCGGGTCTGTCTGTGGCCACTGGAGTGAGTTTCCCATGTGGCTTCCTGCTTGAAACACTTCACTGCTAGAGTGGGAAGGTGGTTAGTCAAGGAGACAAAGATGGATCAGATGACAAGTTGGTTAGATTCCAAGAAAATTCTGGAGTATCATAGGAGCTTGAGCCCTTAAGAGGGAGAGAGTCACAGACATTTCTTTGTGGAATGTCATGCTCTCAGGAGCACTCACCTAAAAAGAACACAGCTCCTACTGAGGGGGACTGGCTTTTTCTTCTGTGGCAGCTGGGGTGAGGGGGTGGGAGCAGGCAACTCCACAAAGTGGTGACTAAACCTAGTTGGCATAAGAAATACAATCACAGCTCTCCTCTGCACTCCCTAACTGCCTGCCTGCTTTATTTTTCTGACTAGTACTTAGAATCTTATGATATGGCATTTTTTAAAAACATTCATCTCCAACTACAGTGAAATTCTGTTTTAAAGTAGGAGTCTTTGTCTGTTTCACTCATGGCTGTATTCTAAATTCTGACACATAGACATTCAAATATGCTGAAAGAATGAATGAATCAAACTCCTCATCAGACAACAAAGGCAATTTATGGAATGTGGTGCATGATAAGGAAAAGTTTAAGCTATATATAATTAGATAGGGCCTGCTAAGGAAAAAAATGTAGAATTTCTAACAGCAAACTAACTCATTGGGTTCTTTTGTGAGGATTAAATGAATGATGTTTAAGACTTTTGAATATTGCCTGGAACATAGCAAGACTCCAATTAAGTATTTGCTACCATTATTATGATGATGCTTTCACCACCAGCACCACCACCACTGATATTCCTGAGTTCTAAAGACATTCAGAAGCTAAAAAGTTTGCTGTACCAATTATTTTTGCGTCAGTGTGATATATGATGACTATTTTTCATTTTGATGTTAGCATTATATACTGGTGGTAAAATGTGCATTTATTCTTATAATTAGGAAGCAACTCCATCTGCAGTAATGTGGTGTACTATTTAACTTGAAAAGCCTTAGAGTCATTTCCAAAACAGGAGACTAATATAAATAAGGGTTATGCTATTAGAAGACATGAATGAGGATGGTGCAGACCTAAGGGCTGGAGTTAGAGTTCCCCCAGTGTGTGACGCAACCTGTGAGTGATTCCCACCGCTGTCTGCACTACCACACTGCTTTTCTCCTGAAGTGTGGGGTGGAATAAGAGGCCATTTTAAAGAGCTCTATGGCAACTATAAATAAAAGCTATCATCTACATTTATATTAGTATTTAGGATGCTTGTACTTATTATGTGATAATTTAAATAAGGTTCAATGTTAATAAATACGTCATACAGAGTATTGTTGATATTTCATTTATGGTAAACAGAAAATGTCCGAGAGTTTTGTTTTGTTTGCTTATTTTTTTAATTCCAGCTTGGAAATGATAAAGGTGGGGAAAAAATGGATTGTTTTTTATGATATGTCACTTTTTCCATTTACCTGGAATCAGCTACAAATAAACCTAACAAAATGAAGTCTCATTATATACCCAAGGATAGCTAAATGCCCATCAAGGAATAAATGAATGCATTTGAGTTGTTTTAATTAGGTAGGTGTGATTTAAAGGTTGCTGAAATCAAAAAGGCTTATTCATTTTTCATCAATAATCACTTACCTTAATATTTCATTAGAACCTGCTGATTTGCAGACCTCCTTCTGGGCTTTGATTCATTATAACTGCAGACATAATTTAACTTTCCCTCTTTTTCTCATTTTGGATTATACTCTTTCATCTCTGAGACACTGTTAAGATGTTTCCAACATTCACAGGACTGCTAATTGATCCAACATTTTTTTAACGGTACTTAAAGCTAAGAGTTCTGGGCTGTGTAAAACTGTGTGTGTGTGTGTATGTGTGTATGTACCTTTGTACACACGCATGTTTTTAGGAAGATATTTTTTTCATCATTCGAACATGTATTAATAAGGTGCAAATTTGCATGCTATCTGTCATTAAGTACTGCCTTATCACATTTGAGTCAGGAAGTAAATAATTTGGACACATTCTTAGACTGTGCCATCAATTTGAAAGAACAAAGCATCTTGTGTGTGGCATACTCAGCAGGTGAGATCACTATCATGCGTATACCTTATTTTCAAAACATGTCTCCGGTTGCTTTGGCTGCAGACACACAATTGGTCTCAGATTTGTTGTGTGTGTCCTTCGGTGGTGGGACTATCCTGGGCTTGCTCATTACCACCTGGGAGAGCTGCTTTGACTCAGAGAAGCTGAGAGTCAGAGAGGCCATCACATTGTTAGGAAGTGTAAGCAGAAATGATCCACACCTCTTAACATGTCTGCTGGCTGTGTGTGGATGATTGCAGCCAGAGAAGGCACATACAGGGTGGGGGTACCTGACCAGATCTCTTGAAACACAAAATTTAAACACTTTTCCTTAAAACACATATGAGGCCTAGTTTTTTTTTTTTTTTTTTTTTTGGATGTGACTAATCTAAAACCCAAAAACATACCCAGCGTATACTGAGATTCTGGTGAGCTAATGCTTTCAATGGAAAAAAAAAAAAATGGATAGTTATTTTCATTTTTTCCAAATTAATTATGAAATGCATCTATTTTCTTAGCCATGCTAAACAGTTTTTATAATATACATATTACCTTTCACTAGTTTTGATGTTTAATAAAGATTGTTAAATGTTAAATAAAAATGTGTGCTCTTAAAAACTCGGTGAAGGAATACGATTTTATTTTTTATTGAACTGGAACCTTTATTGTATTTTTAATATTTCTAAGAAAAATTAATGCTGACTTCCCTCATGACTCATATTTCTATTCTAGATATATAAGTATCTACTTAAGGAAATTTTTTTAAAAGCTTATAAGTTAGTAGATATTAGCCACTAAAAATAATTATATGTCCTTGTTTACCCAGAGCTACTGTTCACATTTTGCTTAACTTTGAAAAGTTTGTTGATAGCACTTTCTGAAACATAAATACTTTATTCTTACACATTAGAATTAAAATGGTTTACTTTGTATGTGTTTCAATAATTTTGTTCTTTGCTTATTGATACTCTTCAGGATTCTGGAAAGAAGTTTTAAGACAGAATAGACAGGTCGTCTCTTTCCTAGACTTTTCGTTTTCCTTTATAATCTCTGTCTCCCTGCCCTGCTTTGCAGCCTATGACTGTAGGTCTGAGGCGGTGCGGCAGGGTGATGGGGTAGGTCCATGTGTCCTTAGAGACAGATCTTGGCTTTGTCACTTACTTGATGTTTGGCAAGTTATCTAACCTGTGTATCCTCCTTAAATTCATCTGTATTTAACTTTTTTGCCCCATTGTTAGACCATATGTCAGCTGTGTCCTGATTTTTATATTTAGAAAATACGTTCTTTGTAACTGGGCATCCTGATCTGTGTTAGAAACTATATTGGAGCTAAAAGAGAGATCCAGATACAGTCTCTGAAGGTCATGTTCTTCCACTTTTTTGGAGAATAACAGACGGACTTAAATAACACAACCAGTTTTATTGACTATGCTGTTTATTTTAATAGCTAGACCATAATGATTTGAGTGACTTTTTAAAAATCTGGTATGCTTTTTACCATATGGACAAGGCCATATCTAGAGTGCCAAGCTAATAAGCCTTCTTTTCTCTGCCAGTGAACCATGAAAGTTGTTAGCAAAATGTTTTATTTTGAATTCATCCATTTTCCAAGCTCTTGGAACACCCATTTTAAGAGAGAAAGCACACATTTTCATTCATCAGTCATTGGAAATTTGTTACACCAAAGGAACATAGGTAACCAGTATGTGAAATATCTAGAAATAAATGTATCCAATATGTTGAGGATGCCTTAAATGTTATAAAATTACCCTAAATCAGTTGATTATGGGTACACAGAGGATTTTAGAAAGGATGTTGTAATACTTGAAGAATATTAATTATGGGAGCTGAGTGGAACTTAGCATTAACATATTTTTTTAAAAGTTTTTAAAAATTTAAGGTTTAAAGTATAATTAGTTTGGACATTTCTCCTATTAATAAAGGGCCAAATAACTGAATCAGAGTATCACTAATACCTCTGTACAGCAGAAAAATAACAGTATCAGATGCCTTCTAAGTTAACCAATTAATTTAAAGTATGCATTGAATTCATAGCCTCCTTGTTAACTTCAAAATATTGTACCTTCTATTCCTCTCCTTTTTTATTTGTATTTTCCTTTACACCCTTTACCATATATGTTGTATTCGTAGTAGCTTCTAAAAGGTTCTTTTTTCCACTAATGCCATTGTCACTGTCTTTCTAGATCTGACTCTAATAATTGATTTTTCTGCTGGTTGTGGGTCACCTTCCCTCTTCTTATGTCTTATAAATATTTTTGTGGGTCTAATGACAAATTTTAAGTTTCATTCATCTTTACATTTATCCTTTTTTATTGAAATAATACTGCATTATAACATAAGTTTTGGCTGTTCATGTTTAAGAATCAGCAGGTTGTATGTGCTCCTTTAAGTTTGCAGATAAGCATCTAAAACTATCCTTCACTATTTCATTGTCTCTTTTTTCCCAGTGTACCCAAACCTTTCCTTCTTCTCTTTTCAGAGTCATAATTGGTCTTATAGTCAAAAGTTTGGTTTTGCTTTATTTAATTCATCTGTTTTGTTGCCTCTATATACCACATTTAGTTGAAGTCATATAGGGTTTATCTTTTTCTTTCTGGCTTAATTTACTCAGCATAATTCTCTCTACTGCCATTCATGAATGCCAATGGCGAGACTTCATGCTCTTTTTATAGCTGAGTGATATTCCGTTGTGTATATATACCAAATATTCTTCATTCATTTATTATTAGTGGGCACTTAAGTTGTTTCCAGTTATTGGCTATTGTAAATAGTGCTGCAGTGAACACGGGGTTTGGAAGGGTGTGCTTCTAGCTCTTCAAATTAGTGTTGTGGGGGGTTTTTTGGTACATACCCAAAAGTGGGATTAACTTGTTTTTATGGAATTTCTATTTTTTATTTTTTGAGGAATCACCACACTGCTTTCTGTAATGGCTGCACCAAATTACATTCCCACCAATAGTGTATAAGGACCCCTTTCTCTACACATTCTCTCCAAAACTTGTTGTTTCTTGTCTTTTGCATAATAAGTGTAAAGTGATACCTTTTTGATTTGCATTTCTCTTATAATAAGAAATGATGAATATCTTTTCTTGTGCTTTTTACCATGTCTTATATGGAGAAGTGTCTATTCAGATCCTCTACCCACTTTTTAAACAGATTGTTGGCTTTTTTTTTTTAAGTTTTGAGTTCTTAGTAAATTTTAAATATTAACAGTTTGTAGGATTTTGATATACAAATATCCCTTTCAATAGAAAGTTTATTTTGATGCAAGTTTCTTACACTGTGTAAAAACTTTTTAGTTTGATGTAGTCCAGTTTGCTTATTTTTGCTTTTATTTTCCTTGCCTTTGGAGTCAAGTCCCCAAATGTATCTCACAAGCTGATGTCAAGGAATGCATGGCCTGTTTTCTTCTTGTATTTTATTTTTTTCAAATCTTACAGCCAAGTCTTCAACCCATTTTTAATTAGTTTTTGTGTTTGGTACTGGGTGGTCTGGTTTTACTCTTTTTCATGTGGCTGGCCAGTTGCCCCAATGCCATTTATTGAAGAGACTTTCCTTGCTCAATTGCAAGCTCTTGGCTCCTTTGTTGTAAATTATGGGTGTGGCTTTATTTTGGTGCTTTTCAAGTCTGTTCTATTGATCCCTATCTGTTTTTATTCCAAATCACACTGTTTTAATTACTATCATTTCTGTAATATAGTTTGAAGTTGGCAATGTATTAACTTTTTTGTCATTTTTGCTGTTTGGTATTTTGTATCCTCACCTCAGTGCCCTTTGGCTTTCCTCACCCTGTTCTACATTAGGAACTACCACCAGACAGAAAACTTAAGTGATGTTAGGGCTCATTTCATTTGTTCCCTTTTCTAAGAGATTGTAATAGTAGTTTTTCTCACCCCTAATTTCTGAAAATAGTTGTTTCCTGTATTTTTTTTTTTTTTTAGTTCTCTAGTTACTTAGAATGAGAAGGTAATCTCAACCAACCTGCTCTTTGCTCTTTCATTACCGGAAATGGAAATCTCTTAAAATATACTTGTTTCTTGTGCCTACCTATGTCAGTCTTCCTCTAAAATAATTCAAAATTGATTTCATCCCCGCTCTATTAAGAAAAACTTCTTTCAAGTAACCAAATTACCAAATTTTGGGACCATAGCTCAGTCTTTCTCCTACCTCCCCTCACTGAAATGTTTACTCTTGATGGCTCCTCCTCTGTACCTTCTTGAAAAGATGTCCACCTTTGATTTATAAGAAAGAGGTGTGTGTGTGTGTGTGTGTGTGTGTGTGTGTGTGTGTGTGTGTGTGTATGGATGTTTTTGCTGACCTTAATTTTTTGTGGGGGAGGGGGAGCTTGGTTCCTTTTTTCTCCTGTGTGCTTCCATTCTCAAATACAGACTCATTTGTCTACTTTCCTCCATATCTTGTCTTCAGCTGTCAATTATATGTAGCTGAATTTGAAAGTCTTTTTAAGTAGAGCTGGCCTATTTTTTAGTGTCTATTTCTGACCCTCTACATATCTCTCCAGGTATCCTGATGGCATCACTGCCTCAGCAGGAACATGTCTGCTGCTGTCTTTAGCAAAATTATGGCCAGAATGATGCCCCTTCTCTGCTGTTTCACTACCATCTTCTCTATGTCCTTTGTTCTTTGTCCATCCACATAGCTACTCATGATATTTTATTCTGTTGAAATACTGTTTGTCTAATCAATTCTTTCACACCTATTTCATTTTCCAGATTCAGGAATGTCTGGTGCTGTAAAGTTGCAACATGTCATATCTACACTCCTGGAAACCACTGATGATCTAGCTGATATAGTCTTGTCAGCCTTTCCTTCCTAAAGTCTAGTTTAAGTTACATCACTCTGGCTCAGAAAACCTAACTGCAGAATCAAGCCTAAGCTCCACAGTATGGCATTCTCATTACAAACCATCCTAAATTAATTCTCTGTATTTATTCTCATCAATAGTTACTCTAGGCTTTTTCCTATCCTAGAATATATCAAACATTTTCCTACTCCAGTCCACATTATTTATTTTTATATACCCATATAAAATTGTTTTCTCACGCGATAATTATAATTGGCTCTGTGTATAACACAAATTTTAAATATTTTATGCTATTAGTAACACCAGTGTAACATGAAAATTAACAAGATAGAAATGCAAATACATTTTCCTGTTTCTTAAACTGTGGCTGCAAATGGAGAATTGATTGTGTAAATTATTTTTAATGTGCATACTTTCTAACAAGGTCCTTAAAGTGGTAATCATTTCTTGGTTTCCAATGCTGAGGGGTTGTAATGGTTTGACAGCTTAATATTGCCTTTGTTGGTGATGAAATATTGATTTTCATTAAGTTTTGTTTAAAATAACTTATTTAGAATCACAGATTGCTACCATGTTAAACTGGAAGGAAGGTAATTTAACAGACCCTCACTTTATGGAAGAGGAACAGAGGATGGAGGTGCAGAAGAAGGTGGTTGCTGTGCTTGCCGTATCTTTATTTTTTTTTAATATTTATTTATGCATATAAGCTGAGGTACAGGCCAGAGGTATGGGGCGGTGAGAGGGTTCACCAGAGACAGAGTGGGGAGCAGAACAGGCAGATTTACTGGAATACACTGCTGAGGGGAGCAGCGGGTGAGGCAGGAGAGGTCTGCTGAGCCATGTGGGAATCTCCCCTGCCGGGCATCGAACTCGCATCGCCGCTGCCGACAGCTCCATAGCGCAGCGCGCAACCGCTGCGCCACCGGGCAGGCCCTACTTTTAAGAATACTTGGTGGCGTATTGGCGGGAACACCTGTGCACACAAGAGGTGAGGCTTTATCTCCGGGGGCCTGCCTTGCTCAGTGTGCTCAGCCTTAAGCCACCGCTGGCCTGTCCTTGGCCACTGATCCCCAAGACCATTTTTAAATGGCCATAGTGGCTTCCTGAGACCTCCTGACAAAGTTAAGAGGATTCCCATGACACTGCCTCTGCACTTCTCACTTCGTCTGCTGAATGTATCTTTTTTAAAAAAATATTTATTTATTTATGCATACAAGAAATGGAGTATAGGTCAGAGGTGTGGGTGGTGAAAGGACCCACCAGAGACAGAATGAGGAACAGAATGGGCAGATTGACTGAAATACACTGCTGAGGGGAGCAGCGGATGAGACAGGAAAGGTCTGCTGCGCCATGTGGGTCAGCTCCCTGGCTGTGGATCGAACTTGTGCTGTAGTGGCTGCTGATAGCTTCATAGTGCTGCAACTTACCCCCTCCACCATCAAGGAGGCCCTGCTGAATGTGTCTTGGTGTGATTTCCTGTCATCCAGGCTTAATTCTAAGTTGCCTTTTCTGAGTAGTATTTCCTGATGCCCAGTTTAAATTAGCAGGTTGCCCCTGTTCAGCATCATCCTTTTGTGTAATTCTTTGATTACACATGTCCCTATTTCAAATAGTCCTATTCATTCACATGTTTTATTATTTCTAGCTCTGTCCTCTTTAATTCATAGAACCCTAAGAGCAGAGACCTCATCTGTCCTCTATGTTTATTTATTTTATGCTGCCAAATTTTGCCTAGTAAGCAATACATGCTGCTTGGTATTTGTTTAAAGTATGAATTATGTTTGTTTTTATTTATGTTTCTATGCATGCATTGTTCAACTTAAAGATAAAATAGCCAGAGTTTATTTGTGACTAGCAAAGGAATTGTAATCCAAGACAAGTATGCTGTGTCACTCCAAAGTAATGTCCAGAGAACAAAGGCAAGGGATTTGCTGTCATAGAAAAGGAAGAAGTTGGGAGGGGCTGTGTTGTTTTGTTTTGTTTTACAGTGGTGTAACGTTTTTTGAAAATTATTTTGAAGTAACATTGCATTATACCCTTATATGTTTCAGGCCTACATAATTATAAATCACTGTCTGTATGTACTACATTAATTTCATCACTGAAAGTCCAATTCTGTTTTAAATGAAAGTTTATTGAAGCAAAGTGAGAATCCAGGCTGGTGATGACTTCTTGGTTGAGCTGTGGTGTTTCTCATTGGCTGCGCTGTTGCTAGGCAAGAAGAAAACCTTTCTTCCTCCTTGCTGAGGTTTATAAAGAATTATCTTCCTCTTTGGAGTCTCTAAACACTCCAGAGTTAGAGCAGGTGAGGACTCCCCCTTCAGGTCATTCCAGCTCTATTTGAAATGAAGTTTTCTTCATTTGCCTTCATAGTATGTGTGTGAGAGTGTATTTTTCTGAGGTGTGGGCGTCCTGCCCCATGCTCCCTTTCTTTATGTGATAAGCACTCGGGGGCAGTATTTTCTCTTCTTTCTGTCTGCAATTTTGAACTCAGCCTGATGAAAAGGATGACTTATCCTCAGAAAATCCTGCTTGGTGGGGTGTGGCCCACTCTTGGGTGTGCCACCAAGAAGACAGTCCCCTTTAGGAGCAAAACAAAGCCTGCTCTCTTTATGGAGCTTCCTGGCTCTCTTTTTTAAAATACCTTCTTCTTACCAAATCTAAAAATCCTATATTGCATCAAGGCAGCTATACTTAGAAAAATATTAAAGACTTTGTTTTTAACCTTTCTTTCATGCCTTCTTAAAATTTATTCCCTATTAGAATTAAGAACTTCTGGAACTGATCATTGATTTAACATACAATAGTATGCTTTCTTTCACTAAATTCTGAAATTTTCCTAATATTGTAGTAATTTTTGTATAACATTTAGAGTATACAGGAAAGATCCCACCCCAAAACAATAATTTTTACCATTTTAGAGTGTTTTTGAATATGTACAGAGATGGATATTTGCATACATGTATTTATTTAAAACTAAAAAAAGAATCATACTATGTATAACTCTTTAGTAACCTGCCTTTTTATTTAATTTATCATAAATGTCTTCCTATAGCAGTAAGTATTATTTTACAAAAGAACTTTTTAAATGGCTGTGCAATATTTCTTTACCATAGTCAGATTAATTGCCCAAACCTCAGTTTTCTGTCTGAAAAAGAGAATACTAGTACTGCCTTAAGTGTCTCAAAGGAATTAAATGAGGTCATACCAGAAAGCACTGAGAATAGTGTCTGTCATATAGTAAGTGCTCAGTGATTATTAGCTTCGGTTTATATTTGTTTCCTACTATCTTTTAACAACTTAAAATACATTATAATATCCTATTACTATTTCCTGCATATCTGATTATGAGATTTTATCAATAAAATATTTTAAACCCCCCAAATACACATTTTCTAATAATATTATCAAAAGATGAGGGTACACTTCTCATTCAAGCAAATCTCAATTAAAAGACACTTCAGTTTTATGTAAGAGGTTGCCTCAGGGATTTCCATTTGAAAGAAGTTCATACGGCATCCCTCATACTATCTCATCTTCTTCCTCTGGCACCTCTCCCACCTGACCTTCTCTTAAAGGCTGATGCTCCATCTTTGGTGCTGATTTCCATGAGGCTGTTTTAGAAAGAAGCTCAGAAGTGCCCCTCCACTGTTGCTAAACATACTTTTCTCTTAGATTCTCTGATTTCTTATCCCCTCTCATAGTTATTTGGACTGCCAGACAATGAGTCATATTAGACTAAAGAAATTGTTTCAGAGTTGAATAATCCACCAATAATTTTTCTAGAGTACACCTGACTTTAAATAACAAGTTGTTCAATTTAATTTAAAATGAGTGTTCTTATTTTGAGAGTCCTTTTTTTTAACCTGTAGTTTAAGCATATGTATAAACAAGTTTAGAAAGTTGAACTGTTTCTGTTACTTTCCATTATTTTTCTCTAATGAAGGTCTATTCTTCTTTTAAAACATAACAAAGTTAAATTTCTATTCTGATGTTATATATATATATATTTATGTATATTAAAATTTTGTATTCGTGCTTGTGTAATGCAGTTATCAGGAGCTGGAAATGAAATAGGTTTAGGCTTTACTGAAGATGAGACAGTATATGTATTACTTTTTTCCCCATTTCATGAGCTACTCAGAATCTTTCTTTGTGGGGTTAGGATAGATTGGAAGAGAATAGATTTAGTCAAAGTATTGTCAAATTCAAAGTGAACATTTCTTCTTTTGACTACTGTTTCTCAGATTGAGAAGATTTAAAGGTTTTGCACTGTAGTGTTTTTAAAAGTATCATTTCTTGTTTTGAAAATATTTTCTTATGCTTGTCTTTAAAGTACTTGTCATCTTTTTTCAATATTTCTTTCTTAATCTAAATCAATTGTGGGCTCCCATCTATTTTGTCCTGGGCCCATAGATGTGAAAAATATTTGGGACTGAAGGAGTTTATTTGCAGAATGATGTTTATATTTAGGAAAACTGGCTATTGAAAAATGCTAGCACAAAACCTTAGCCATGCCTATATTAATGTATTAAAGATCCTAAGCAAATTTAAAAACCGGGAGAACCTTGTTGAGCCTGAATCTGTTAGACTATGAAATGCATCCTGGATTTTGAGGAAGAAGTGAACACATTTAAAGCTTTAATTACTCATTTGGGATACTGCAGTCTGTTGCCAAAGCCAGTTATCATCAGCTTTGATTAGAAATCAGGAAAGACAGCTGCTGAAATGTGGAGTGAAAAGAATTGTATTAGATTAGAAGGCGTTCTTTTGAATCAGAAAGAGAAGGAAAACATCTTTGGGAAACATCTGAATATGCATTTATTTTAATAATTGAATGGCTAGAGATATAGTACAGTACGTTGAAGGTTGGAGTGGTTTTCATTATTAAATTAGGTGCCTTTGTTTAGTTCATCTAGATTTTCCTATTGGCTGCTATAGTCTTTCCTCTTTTAGTTCCATTTTGATGCAATGTTACGTCCCTATTTGTGAGCTGAAATGTGTCAGTATTCATAAACTAAATTCATGAACCATCTTCCCAATCATTTGGACTGATGAAACACTATTTACCAGTGTGAAGCCAAGCCAGGAGAAGCTTATAAAATAACACATTCAAATGCTAAACTTAAGAAGACAGTGTTCTGTATTCCCTATTCTACGTGCAAGGAGAAGTACTGCTTTGAGCCTTATTATTTTAGCAATGTAATTTCAGATTATAATGTATGTCAGAATAATGTCATATGCAAATGCTTCTAAATAAATCAAAGTTTCCATGTTAAATTCACATGTGCGTTTATAATTTGTAAAATCAAAAGATGTGTCAGAAAATGTTACTATCTGCCTTTTGAAAGCTCTTTGTAATCTTGTATGGAAGCTTAAATAAGGTTATAGCCCAGCTTTTTTAAAATTGTTAAACAGCATCATTTCTCCTGTTTCTACTAAGGATGATCATAGTTGCTTAAAAATATATAAATAAGCTAAGTGTATAAAAGTATGCTTATCCATTAAATAGCTAGATAAATATTACAAGTCGTATTTATATTCATTTTTGCAGTACAGTAAACATTTATGCATATACTCTAAAAAAATCATAAAATTCTTTCTCTTCATGTGCTCTAGCTTCAAAGTAAACCTGAAAAATTTGCCTGATTATTTAGCTCTAGGCAGTGTAATTCTTAAACAAAACAAAGATAACATTCTGTACCTACACAATGGATCAAAACAGCTTCCTTCATCCTCACTTTGGACCATCTGTTTGAAAGAAACTAAAAACCCTCAGGAAGCAAGCCTCTAATCTGTGGTTAAGAGTTTAAAGACACACGCTAGTTCTGACAACCCAGCCCTGTGTACTGAGTGCTGTAATAGGTTTTGTATTAGCTGTAAAAGGCTGCATGGCTTGACCTCAGCATCTGTCAGTTACAGCTTCTCTGTTCTTAGTAGGAATCTAAAACTTCTTTTTGTAGAGCATCTAATTCTACATTATTTTAACATCACTATTCTAAATATTGGCTATTGTATTTTCCAGGAGCTAAATTATTCTAAAAGTTTCCAGATGCTTTAAGAATTCTTAATTCTTAGTTCACCCCATGCCTCCTTCATGAAAGGAGGTACAGATATGTGCCAATAACATGTTTGCATAATGGAAGTCATTCAGATTTATTGGAGAATAGACCTGATTTGTGCTAAAAGAATTGTGCACTTCTTTATCCCACATTATTCCTTCTTGAATCCCCCTAAAACTTTTGAAAAATTTACTTTGGTTCAGAGATTTTGGCATCTGTTAATATTCTCAGTCTTTAAGCACCAACATGGGTCTAGGTCTGTACCTTCCTATGAACTAGTATTACAAGGGTCAGGGTTGCAAGAAAACTTTTGCATAATACTAAATGGGAAAACAACAGCAATGGCAACAAAAAGACTTCATACTTTATTGAAGGTAAGGAAGTATTTTTCTTTATCAAAGTTTTTAATTTTTTTATGCGCTCATCATAGGAAAATGCTATAATTTCAGTCTTATGTTTCACACAGTTTAAATAACTCATGTGCTCTTTATTGTAATTTTGGGAAAACTAGTAAAAATAGTATTAAAACTATACTGATCAGGTAGCGCTGGTAACTGAAGTGGGTGGGAAATAAAAGTCAGTTTCAGTGTCTGAGTGTAAAATAAATATAGTATCTAATACTGTATGTAGTTTTCTTTGTGTAACTGGACATTGTGTCAATTGTAGAATTTAGTCATTAACCTTCTAATATGTGCTCCTCCTCTATGTTTTCCTAGATCATAAAGCATAGGTTATTTCATATAATCATCACAGACCATAGCACTAACACTGGGCTCACATTTCATAGGTGGTTGGATTTGGCAAAATCTACAAGGCCTTTTCTAACTCGGATTCACAAAACTATTGAACAGATAATAATGTTTTAGTGGCATTCTAGTTGGACAGGATTTCCTTGGTTTTCCTGTTTCCAATAATATAAATATCTTTTAAAAGGCATGCATGTTCTTATATGGTTGGGTACTTTTAGAGGAATTGTGTTTAGAAGCATTTCAGCAGGAAAATGCATTGAAGTGGATATTGTCAGACATTTTCTTAGAACAAATCAAAATCACTTAGTACTATGTAAAATAAAAAGGCATGCACACACAGAAGCAATTATTGTAAACTTCACTCTTATTAATATGCATCACTGACTCATATTTAGACCAGTAAGACCACAAGTGCATATCATTAGTCAGAACTCCACAAGATCTGATTTTATGCCAGTCACATTCATACACAGAGATTTGTTTGTTTATGACCGTCATTAGAACTCACTTGCTAAATGGCAGTGGTAGTTAATATGGCATTTTATAAACACATAGTTGAATTCAATGAAAGTAAATTATCCACAAATAGTGACCAATTGTAAATAAGGGCCTACCCAACACAAAAATATCTGAGTAGTAGAGAATAAGACAAAGGCAAGTGATTTGAATGGGGTTATACAAAACTCAAAATAGTGTACTCTGGAAGAATGCCTAGATTCTTAGCAGCCACTGGGCCAATTCTGACCCAAGTCATCTTCATGCTTAGCAGCTGCATTAATTAAGATTGAAACCTTGCAGTTCCTCATCTGTTTATTCCCTGTCTCACCACACAGTAGACTTTATATTTTCAGGAATGCTTATTGTGACATTGCAACTTACAGAATTAAAAGAACTTTTCAAGTTTAATAACATAATCATCTAAAAATCATGTAAAAAATTGAATGCAGAAAATATAGCAAAAATTAATAAATTCACATTAAGTAGGGTAAAGATCTACCTAAATTAGTGGTCTGAATAATAGAATCTTTAAAAAATAATAGTAATTTAATGATATTCAGATTCATGGAATTCCTTAGAGTAATTGCTTTGATAAATAGATAAGAAAAATTTGCAAATAGCACATTAGTGGGTGAATAAAGCTATGTTTCTGAAGAATCCATCATAGACTGGTGTTTCCCATTGCTTTTCTTTCTGAAGTATGTGTTTGTTATTAAAAATTTGCCGGATAAAATCTTTCTTTATAAGAGACAAAGAGATAAGTTTGATTTAAAATAATTTATGGTGTTTGAAAGTCAGTCATTTACAGAAACACTATAGAAATAGTAGTCATTCATTTCCATATTCATTCATTGAATAATTATTTATTAAGCTCTTTGGGCTGGGTGTGTGCCTTTAATATACTGGAGATTGGAGTTTTCTCAAAATTTTCTTGAATGAAAAAATACTTAATTACAGATTATGAAAATAATGTAATCAGGGTGTAATCAGGGTATGTAAATGCTTTCAGAGGAAATAGATTTCTTTGAGAAGATGCCATTTGGGATGAATCCTGAAGGATGCATAGATGTTAGATATTCTGGGAATAGCAGGAAGAACAGTCCACACAGTAGGAGTTACATAAATGAAGTGAAAGGCAGGGGAAAATATTAGCATGTTCCAGAAACTAGAAGGAAGCCATTTGTGGCTAACATATATTGAATGGTATGGGATGAATTTGGAGAGTTTTGTAGAAATTGAATCAATTGCAGGAAGCCTTAATAGATGAATTTTATTCATGGTGTCATGGGGGAGCCATTACAATATTTTTAAGATTGTGAGCAAAGTCTGGTTTAAAATATTTTAAGATATTCTAATGGCTTCTGTGTAAATTAAAAAATGGGTATGTCAGCAAGGAAAACAGAAACTAGATATTTCATACAGATGGGATTTCATATAGGGGCTAGGTTACAGAGGTGTTAGAAGAGGAAGGAGATAATACAGAAGTATCCAAAGATCATAACTGCAGGAAAAGTTCCCACAACCCAGAGTGGTGTATAAAAGTGTGGCTTTGGTGGTTAAAAATGATGGCTCAGGCCTCCCTGGTGGCGCAGCGGTTAAGCGCTGTGCTGTGGAGCTGTTGGCAGCGGCAACACGAGTTCGACGCCTGGCCAGAATCCCACATGGCGCGGCAGACTCTCCTGCCTTGCCTCCTGCTCCCCTCAGCAGTGTATTTCCATCGATCTGCCTGTTCTGCTCCCCACTCTGTCTCTGGTGAACCCTCTCGCCACCCCACGCCTCTGGCCTGTACCCCAGCTTGTATGTATAAATAAAAAATAAATCTTAAAAAAAAAATGATGGCTCAATACCCAGCATTGTGGGCAGTGGCAAGTGCAAGAAATCTGTTGCTCTATCCTGTACATGAAACAGTGGAGGCTTGGAGTAGGTGGTGGGAAATGCACAGATAAGAGAGAGATTTTGGAACTAAATCCAGTGGGGCCCTGTGTCATAGACTGGTAGTTTTATTGAGTAGGAAATCAAACCTGACTCCCAAGCTTCTGATGTGAATGACTAGACGTGTGGTAGCACCACTTACTTGGGCTAGAAAACCAAGAGAAGCAGGTTTAGAGAGAAATATAAGTGTTAAGTTTAGAACATGTTCAGTGTGAGATGTCAAGTAAAGCATTTGATATATGAGTGTGGTTATCAAAGGAGATGTATTGGCTAAGATACAAATGTGAGAATCATACCTTTCAGGTGGTATTTCTTTCTCTCTTTTTATTTTCTTACAGGTTGTTCATTTTTGTGCAGTACTTGCTATCTCCCCTCAGATGTCCTAATCATTCTCCCACCACTGCAGTAACCATGAACTATCTCCATAGTCCCTTGTGCTCTTCCAGTCCCTATTTTGATCCTTCTCCCTTCCCCTCCCCTACTGAATGCCTCAGTTTGCCTGTAAGTTTTGTCTATTTCCTGACCCTTCATTTGGTTTCCTTATATTCCACCTATAAGTGAATCCATCTGATATTTTTTTCTTTATCCTTCGGATCTATTTCACTAAGCATGATCCCTTCCAGCTCCATCCATGTGACTGCAAATTGCATGAGTTTATCTTTTGATCACTGAGTAGTATTCCATTGCATATGTATACCATAACTTCTTGATCCATTCATCTGTTTTGGGGCACTAGGTTATTTCCATATCTTGGCTATTGTAAATTGTGTTGCCACTCAGGTGGCACTTAAATAGATGACAGCATTTAGGAAAAAGGATGAAAAGAGAGGAGGCCTTGTTCTGAGCCCTGGTCTTCTGAATGATTAATACAGGTCTGGGGGAAAGCAAAGGGAGTTGAGAGGGGATAGAAAAAAAATCAAGATATCAAGATATTGATGTACTATAGAAACCAAACCAGGAGGAAGTAGCGGTCAGTTATTTCTAATGACCTTGAGAGTGTGGACTGATAGTAGGTAGATGGAAGAGAAAACAGAAAGCAAGGGCACTTACTTCATTCTGACACAAAGACCAAATTGTTTCTTCAGCTCAGGGCACCATGCAAAACCAGGCAAAAAAAGGTTATTCATATTTGACACTTAATAAATTTGTGTTCCAGTAGCATTCCTGGCATATATTCTACACCTGCCATGAGACAAAGAGCATGTCTACTCTTCCAAGTTGTTGACTCTTTGCTACAGTTTAGAGACCAAGTGTTGATTTACATTGTACAGCATTCATTTCTTAACAATTTGTACGACCAACTTTCCTTACCCTTACTGTTCAGTAAATGAGGAAAACACCATTTACCTGTCTGAAAGTCATCTTTGAAAAACTCTCAGAAACTATTGTTGCAACTACTTGCTTTCTTAATTTTAGCTTTGATAAAAGGCTTGCCTTTCCCAAGTTTTGCCAAAGTGAAGCCCAGATTGTAACATTTGCAGGTTTCCTAAAGTTAGTAGGTTTGCTCTGTGATGTAAAAGATCAGAGGTATTATTTTAATCTTGTCAACCTTTCTTTCCTGTATGTCATATCCAGGTCAAGCAGGAAGTACTGAATAGCTAGTAGGGTGATAAAATTGCAATTGATTGGAGGTATTAGAAGGCAACATTTTGCTAGTTTATCAGTCCCCAAATAGCTCATCTGGAATTAAAACATAATTTAGATGCTGCTATTGTATATATTTAGTATTTTTTGCCCTGGTAATATTGTCCCAGCAGTGGTAAAATCTGCCTCTGCTCTTGGATTGGGATTGAAAAAGGGATTATTTCCTAAATGATCAATCAATATTTGGATCTATACTAGATTTCTAGAAAATTCGTAGCAAAACACTGAGAGTTTCAGACAATTATCTTCTTCTTATCTTTAGTTTGTTTTGCTGCAATAATTAGAAGGATAAGAGTAGAAATTCCATTTCTTGGTCAAAGTGCTATTTTTCTAGCAGGACAAGCCATGCTTTGTTTTACTTTACTTATCAACAGGCCATACTGCTGTTCTCTAAGATTGTGTTTAGTAAGTATGTTCTCTCAGGCCAAATGTCAAATATATCCCTAATGAGTCAGGTGACGTCACCAAGCATGCTTGTATACCTTGCCAACAGTCAGTATTGTTGGAGAGAACACACTGGCTGTCGTTTGACTATAAATGCCAAGGTCAGGGCATTAACAAGCAAGAGAGCTTCAGAAAAAAGATGAAGATTTAAAATAAGTTCTGTCCATGTCAGAGAACAGTGGGCCGCTGTTTCGGGAGAGTGCTGGAGACTTTCCAGAGGAGGCATTTGCCTCAGACAAATTTTCTGTGCATCTCTGCCCTGTGAAAACTGTGTAAGTCGGTGATGGACCTGAAAGATGAGCATCTTTAAGCCGCAACTGCCACTTTGAATGTGGAGTTTCGGAATATGCCACAGACAGCCCTGACATTCTAAAATTGATTGAAATTTTATGACCTTCAGAGGTAACTAATATATTTCTAGCTAGTATGACTTCTGGAAATAACAAAGTTCAGCATCCAAAAATGAGTCTTCCTGGCAAATAGTTCATGAATAAGTTTGTTTTGTCCTTTAATATTATTATACTAAGTATATGTCAAATAAAAAAGTAAAATCTTATGTAACATATATGTATATATTACTATAAGACTGAGTAGAGTGTATTATTTCATTTATTTTAAGAAATGTTGTGCGTGCACATACATGTGAGTGTCTAAGTATAACTTGACAAAGTTTGGCAGATTTTTGTGCCAAAGATGAGCTTCTCCTTTCAGAGACTTCTAGAATTACCTAACAATGAAAATGAAAAATAACATTAAAAAGGGGTTAAGTCTCAGCACACACTATGAAGCTCTCCAGAGCCACTGCAGCATGAGTTCAATCCCCAGCCAAGGAGCTTCCCACATGGCGTAGCAAACATCTCCTGTCTCGTCTGCTGCTCCCCTCAGTAGTGTATTTCAACCGACCTGCCTGTTCTGCACCCAACTCTGTCTCTGGTGAATCCTCTCCCCCCTCACACCTCTGGCCTACACCCCAGCTTGTATGCATAAATAAATAAATCTTTAAAATAAATTAAAAAAAGAAGATGTTAATGGATTTAAGTTAAAGCTCATACATTTTGCTTTCTAAATTTGTCATCTCTGGGAGAATAGAAAAAGAGGTTCTTGTTTTCCAGGTGACTGGTTTGCACTGAGAAGTAAAAGGCCAAAATAGGCAAGACACCCCCAAAAGACACAAAACTTGGAGGAGGCAGAGCCATTTCAGGTCTTCAGTCATGTCTTGATCGGGTTATTAGGCATGGAAACTTCCCGTCTATTTCTTCCCAAAGCAAACACCAAGATGTTGGCTATGTTGAAATGTCTTTTTACTATTACCTTAACAAATATAAACAAAATGCTTTGCTTTACCAACATAAATTTTGTATTCCTTAGGGAAAAAATCGGTCCTCATGTAACAGTCTGGGATAGTGACAGAGGGTGAGAATGGTCGAGGTCAACACCACTTCCAGTCCCAGTGCTTTATTTGAACTGGACTAAGCCTGTGTGTTTCTCTCCACTCAGGAAATTGACATGTTGAGGCTTTCCTGGTTTCTGTGGCCAGGTTGGCTTATGTTCTGTTGTATGTTATTTCTTTATTGGTTGCAGTCTTTGATTTGTGGTTGTTCAATATATTAAATAGAGTCAAAAGGCCAAATTGTTTCCTCAGCTCAGGGCCCAGCTTGGTCTGAGCACCTAAAGATTATTCATATTTGACATGAATGTATTTGAGTTTTTTGTCTCACCTCATAGCTTACCAAATACATAAATATGAACTAAAGCTATAGTGTTCTCAAACTGCCCAAATGTAAATAACAATTAATATAAGAGCCAAACAATGAGTAAGGACTAGTGGGTGAATAATTCACCTTAAATATTTCTTAAGTATTCAAATGATAAGTTATATAAATCATTTAAAGTAAAGGAAATGTTTCCTTATTTCATTGGCATTCCTTCCATTCATTCCTTCAGTCACTTGTTTTTTTCACTTATTGCCCAACAAAAAGTTGATTAGGTGTCTTGAATGCATAAGAAATATGGGACAGTGGATAGTTTGTGACTTTGAGGTTTTACTCTGGTTCCAGACACACACATACATACACACACACACACACACACACACACACACACACACACACACACACACACCAGAAACAAATGACAAAGGAACATATGAAGAAGAACAAAATATTAATAGTTCCAGTAAAGTGGCAAGTCCAGATTTGATAGCTGTGGGAAGTGTTTAAAATGAAATATTAAGCCGCTTTTGAAGGTACAGACATAACTGCTCTGGAAAGAAAGGGGGACACCCCCTGTAGAAAATTCCTGTATTTGATGCCAAGGAACTGGGCTGTGGCTCACCAGGTGTGTTAGTGAAATGGAGCAGCCACTTTAGAGGATGAGGCATTAGACCAAAAGGTATAGCGGGGCTGGTTGCAGGAGGCTTTGCTAAGGAAGCGCTGCTGGTGGCTCTCATTCTCTCACTGTTTCATGAGGAACAGAGACCAAAGGATTTGGGTAATTTAAATATGCAGAAGAACACAGCACAATCCCAGGCATAATAAAGTGACTATAGAAATGAAAAGTAAAAAGGAGAGATAGTTCAAAATAATCCAGAGCTGCCCTCCTAGCTCAAGAGCCCACCTGGATTTAAAAAAAGCAGGAGAAGGTGAAAAGAGTTTCACATGATAGAGGATATTGGTCAACATATGTTTGGGGCATGGTGCTCAGTCTTTCCATTTTTATTCATTGGTTTGTGAATTTTTATCCCACACCTGTTTGACTACTCTGTTGCCTAATAATCCTTATTTTTGCTGTCATTTTCATCCTAGCCAATTATTTGGTATAATTTACAAATCATAAACTTTACATATTTTAAATGTATGATTAACTAAATTTAGAGTTTGTGCCACCATCATTATAATCCAGTTTTAGACAATATTCATCATCCCCAAAAGACCTCTCATCCCTTTTGCAGTTATTCCTTGTTCTCTGTCCATCCCACACAATCACTTATCTGCTTTCTGTCTTTATAAATTTATTTGCTTTTTCTGGATATTTCATACAAGTGGAACTATAAAACATATATATATATATATATATATAATATATATATATATATAATATATATATATATATATATATATTGCATTTAATTCCTTTAACTTATTATAATGATTTGGGTCCACTCATGTTTTAGCATTCAAAAATAGGTCCCTCCTCTTTTAGCTTCATAATATTCCATTGTGTGGATAGGCTACGCTACGTAGTGTTTATTCATTCACCAGCAGATAAATATTTGGATTTTTCCAAGTGTGGGGCTATTGTGAGCAATGCTGTTACTGCCTTTTTCATATAGGTTTTCCTGTAGATACATGTTTAAATTCTGTTTGGCAGATTCCAAGGAATGGGATTGCTGGGTTATACAATAAGTTTATGTTTGACTCTTTAAGAAACTGCCATAGTTTTTCCAAATGACTTTACCATTTTATATTTCCACCAGCAAAATATGAGAGTTCTAGTTTATACGTGTCCTTGTCAACTCTTGTTACTGTCTTTTTTTTTTTTACTATAGTATCCTAGTAGATATGGTATAGTATCTTATTATGATTTTAATTTGGATTTCCCTAATTAACAATGATATTGGACATCTTTTCATTTGTGCATTATCTGTTGGTATATCTTTTGTGTGTGTAAATTATTATTTGCTTCTGTCTTAATAAGGATGATTGTCTTCTTATTGAATTGTATGAGTCATTTATACATTCTGGATGTAAATATTTTAACACACATATGACTTACCAATATTTCTCCCAGTGTGTGGATAGTCACTTTTCTAAATGATATCTTTTGAAGTACAAATGTTTTTTA
The DNA here is from genome assembly GCA_004024925.1 of Scalopus aquaticus. Classification (NCBI taxonomy): domain Eukaryota; kingdom Metazoa; phylum Chordata; class Mammalia; order Eulipotyphla; family Talpidae; genus Scalopus; species Scalopus aquaticus. Next base: position 146,030 of record PVIJ01001293.1, read on the forward strand.
ATTTTGATGAAGTGAATTTATCATATTCTCTTTTCTTGATCTTGCTTTTGGTATCATATCTAAGAACTCTTTCCTAACCCCAGGCCATAAATATTTTTCTCTTTTATTTTTTTCTGCAAGTTTTAGTTTTAGTCTTATATTCTGGCCTGTGGTTCATTTTGAAATAGTTTTTGTGTATGGTGTGAAGGAACTAAAGTCACCTCATTTGTCTGTGTATATCCTAATTAGTAATTAAGTTAAATAGAAAAGATTGTGCCTGCCCAAATTTCATTTAGCCTTTGGAACCCACCTTGAATATTTAAGTTCTCTGTGATGTTTTCCATGTAGTGTCTTCTCCAACCTGATAGAACCTTCTTCTACCCTATCTGTTTGTTGAATGTAAAACCCTGTATCATCATAGTGCATTTACATGCCTCCCTATTAGAATACAAGTGTCGTCATCTCTATATCCTCAGTGTCAGAAAGGTAGTAAAACCTAAAATAATTTGGGTTGAATTTGATGAATTATATACCTTTGTGAACTTTGAAAGTCTCTCTTGTAATCTCTCTCTCAATCTCTCTCTCTCTCTCTTAAAATTTAAGACACACTAGCATTTGAAACAACAATGAAAATAGTCCAGGGAACCAGCTTGTTCGGGAAAAAAAATAAATCATCCTCGCTGACACATTTCTGCAGAACTGCTTTCTAACTTGTTGAGATAGACATATAAAAAGGGACAGTGATTTGATGGGACTTGAACAGGGTGATGAGTAACTGCTGTAGTCCTAATGAAATAGTATAGCTAAGAAAACCTGGAAACCCTCAGACAACAGCAGGCAAGAGAAGGGCTCCGTCTCTGCTATTTACTCACAGCCATTGTGTGCTCTGTTCTGCTGAGGGCTTTTATTCACCCCAGCGATCACAGAGTTATGTCCTTTTCCATCTCTCTATCCTGCATACTTCTTATTATGGCACCTCAGTGGCAGCCTTCCTTTTGCAAGAGGTAAGACCACAACCAGTGCCTTAGAAATTTATTTTAAATTTGCTGCAATAAAAATTTGTTTATATATTTTTTTCAAACCAGTCATCTTTTATTGAGTAATTTCTCAGTTAAGATAGGAAAGGACTCGGGTGCCAGGCGAAGGTGTTTATATTTCTTTATAATCATGTGAGAGAGAATCTAGTTTAACACAGATATTTATTGAGGATTTAGTATGAATTAAGGTCTGTGCCCAACACCTTGTAGAAGATAAGTATGCACACACACTGCACACACACACCACACACACACACACACACACACACACACACACACACACACACTCTTTAATGAGACCTGGGTGTTCCCACCCAGGGGAGTTTTCAATATGTTTAAAACATTGATGAAAGAGAAGGAAATATTGCTCTAACTCCCCCATGTGCCTCTGTAAAATCTTATGAGACTTTTCTAAATCTGACTGAGAAATAATCTTTCCATATTGTCAACTTAAGCAGGATTCAGTGAGCAATGTATTTGGATATTGATCTTCCTAACTATGTCTTATGAAAAGCTTTTAAGTCAATCTCTTAAGGTTTGTTGTTTTGAGGCAGGACTAGAAGGGCAGTAATGATTATAGGATTTGGCATAGGCTCTCAGAGTGAGATTTTTTTCCCCTCCAGAGGCTGACCTGCTCAGGAGTTTGAACCATGTCAAACTGTAGGGATCAAATACATCCCTCAAGGGTTAAGGACAAGTTTTTTAATATCCACCTTTATTTTCTCACCTTCAGCATATTTGATACATGCTGTTTAGAATAATGATTATGCTGAGACTCAAGAGTCACAAAGACCTGGGTTGGGATCTTGGGTCTGTGATTCCTTGAGTACATTACACAATCTCTCTGAGCCCTAGTTTCCTGTTCCATAAAAATGATGTTCACAGAGGCCTCCTTGGTGGCAGAGCGGTTGGGCTGGGGAGCTGTCCGCAGCTGCGACGCCAGTTCAATGTCCGGCTGGGGAGATTCCTATGTGGCATGGCAGATCTCTCCTGCCTCGTCCGCTGCTCCCCTCAGCAGTGTATTTCCGTCTATCTGCCTGTTCTGCTCCCCACTCTGTCCCTGGTGAACCCTCTCACCGCCCACACCTCTGGCCTGTACCCCAGCTTGCATGCATAAATAAATCTTCTTAAAAAAAATGATGTTCACAGCTATCTCACAGAGAGCTTATAAAAGTTAGCTAAGGAATATATCTAAACCTGCCACAACAATTATTAATAAATGGCTGTCATTAACATTTTTATGTTTATATGAACATAATGTTAGAAATTTAACATATTTCACATTTCTATGTTATATTTCTATGTTTATATGAACTTGATTATATTAAGTTCATATAACCTCTCCTGGGCATTCTGTGCCTTATGTGTTATCCCTTGCTTTGATTTTTATTTTTATGCTTTAGGTTTCTTATTAAAGAAATCACATGTTATAGCTATGGTAGAATTTATCTCCCATTTCACTTACCTTCCTCCCTTCTAGATAAAGCAATCTCCTGAAATTTGTCTTTGTCTTCTGATCCATCTTTAAAAATTCACTCCCAATAAATTCATATTATTTCAATAATATCTAATATTAATCCACAGTCAACTTAGGTATGACTTGTTTGTGATCCATGATCTGATTGTTTTATGTATTGCATTTGGTTGCAATCTAGAAGGCTCTCTTCCACCCACCCCCTTTTATGTCTTTCTTGTCGGTGCCTTTTGTGCAGGGTGTTGGCCAATTTTCTTATATAACTTTCTGTGTCACGATGTGCCTGGTTGTTGCCAGGAACACTGTGAGATGCTGGAAAAGTGTGTTCTGCAGACACAGGTGCATTTCCTTTTCTGCCTTCTTTTGTGATGTCTCATTTACTACTAGACCTCTTAGAACCTGCTTATCTAAAGGAGGAGCTGTATGCACCACAAAGGATAGTTATGATTTCCCACTGAAATGATTTAGCTAAAGGTCCTAATAATTCTAGGAATATGGTGGCTTCCAGAAAAACTTTAAGCAGCCAAACTGCAGAGAGGTGCTGTTCATAGAGGCGGAAGCGAGGCCAGACTGTAGAGGAAGAGTGTAGAAGGCACCCGAAGTGAGAACATTCAAGGGTAAAAAATGCTTATACGAGTGAGGGGTTTTGTTTTCCTTTCTCGGATTTCTCATGCTGTGATTTGGAGTCCAGACAGAATAGTACAGCCAAGGCTGAGGCAGTGGATTCCCAAGGACTGCCAGAGCAAAAAGCTCCCTTTAAAGGGAGAAGATAGGTAAAGCTCTGGCTGGAGCAGAGATAGAAGGCTGGTGCAGCCCCGGGCTTCTGGCAAGTCCTTTCTGGGCCTGGTGGGTGCTCACTGACCTGAGACAGCCTTCAGGTAGGTAAGAAGCACCCCCTCTCTCTTCACTACCACCAGATGGATCTCTCCCTCTCTGTGCACTGTTATACTGTTTATGGCAGAAAGCTTCGGCTGTTACTACTGCTGTTATCACATTGCTGCAAGAGCAGTAAAGTAAACGAAAGTTTCCTCATTCTTTAAGGTACCTCCCCATTTTGAGCCTAATGGTGACAGTCCCCAGTGGGAGGGCCTTGTGCTCTTATTTCTGTAAGGACAGTTCCTTGTTCTCCATGGGCAGCCTCGCCTTTTCTTAGGTGACACCAAAGACCAAGAAATATAAAACTGACTGATGATCAGTGCCAGCCACTTACATGACGAGACCCAGCACAAAATGAAAACGCTGGCCCCTTGTTCAAAATGCTAGAAAAATATGCCATTAAAGGGGTGAAAATGAAAGAGTTGTTTCTGTTTTCTGACTTGTCATGACATTTTTCATTTACTCTTGAATGTTGCTCTAAGTAAAGAAACTTTGAAATCTTAAGTTATTACCATGAATTTCACCATTTATATTTATATTGTATAATGTCAATCATCTCGTTAAGGTAAAAATCATATAACATTTGCCATTTTAACCAATTTTAGGTTTACAGCTCAGTCGTGGTAAGTACATTCACATTGTTGTGATCAATTCTGTTTTTAAATATAAATATAAGTAAGAGCATTTCACTCATAAGTGGAATCAGTGAAATTACATAGTTTGTATTTTGTAGCTCACATGTGCATGTGCCTACATTTTCAGCAGACTAGTGAGACACTACGCAAAAGTAACTCACTCGGCTGTGTGTCCTTCTCTTCTTGATAAGTGCACATTCTATGCCAGCTTTCTGCTTTTGGTTTATTAATGAATAAGAATGGACTCAAAGGAAAAGCAACTATGAGTTGCTCTAGCATTCCTTTCCTTGTGTGTCATCCCTTATAGCATTCAGCTAATTATGGGAATTAAAAACTAGTAAGAAAGAGTATGATGGAACTCCTTGTCTATTCCTATTTCTTGGAACATCATTGCCCTCTACGTCCAAAGGAAGCTCTGGTTTGAATGGGAAGAGTGGTCTCTGATGGGGCATCCAGAAATCTTGGTGGGCACAGATGTTACTGAGATCTTTTCTTCTCTCTCGTCCTTTATCACATCAGACTTCACTTACCCAAGTTCAAAGATAAATTAGTAAGAACTTCAAGGCAGTGAGAGCAGAACCCTCTCCACACAGGGCCCTGGGTGACTGTCAACATTGCATACCACGGGGCTGACCCTGCTCATGGTATTTTAAACCCCATTGCAAGAAGAGCAGGTATTGGGGACTGCAGTAAGTTTGGAAGCCCATCAATGGGGCCAGCTAGGGTCTTGAGATCTGTCTTCAAAATTCTGGTCTGCCCTCCTTCTTTCTCCCTTTCTCATTCTCCAGAGCTCCCTCCCTGGTATTCTAGGTGTGCTGTGGCAGTGGCAAAGGGTGGGATTGGATTTGCTGTATGAATTAGATTACAAATGACTAATTCAAATCTTTATGTGACTCATAAAACCATGATTTTATAAAATGTGTAAAAAATATTTACCCAAGCTGTATGTTATTGAATAGGTTCTGGGTTGAGGGAGGGATGCAAATCATATTGACAGCTATGACTGGAAAAGAAAGTGTCATCAGACCATTTTACAGCTGAGAACATTGAGACCCTAAGTAGGTAAGATGGATTTTGCCATGCCTCAATTCCATGAAAAGCCCCCATATTCTGATTTCAGCTCTTTGTCAATCACCCCTTAACAAAGGGCTGAAAAGCTGCTTTCTCTGCCAAGAGTCACGAGCCCTCTTTGAAGTAGTTCTGCTTGAGCATAAAACCGTATGAGTAAAATGCACTCTAGGTGTGAGGTACCAGGTGCAATCCAAGTGGAGGAAAGTACTCATTATTTTGAAGGTTGCAAATGGATTTCAAAAGTGGGACTATCCCTTTTGCTTGCTTCCAGAGATGAAAGTACACAATTTTCACAACATTTTTTCAAAAGCTATCAGAAGCTGCTGCTTTTTTTTTTTTTAATGTGTAGTGTCACTCCCCATCTTGTCTGTAGTTCCCCTGTGGTTGAACATTTTAATAATCTGTTTTTGTGCTTTAAAGATTTGTCATTTGATTTACAACTTGTAGGAGTGGATTTGCAGTGAGTAATCAGGGAGAATGTCATAAAGAGGACAAAAGAAAGGTGAAACACGGCGTTAATAATTTAGTTTCAATAACCTTAAAAGGTTTACTGTTCACTTTTAACCTTGTATCCCAAAAAGCAAACTACTACAGTGAATCATAAAAATGTTTCTTTTAATTTGCAAGTCATTTATTTAAGTACACTCACAGGGACTGATGTATTTCTTAAAATACAAAAAGGTCATGAAGTGACAGCAGCCGCTCCATTTGATTCTGACTATTTAAATTTTCTTTGCCTTTGATGAGAAAGACCTTAAGGTGGAAATTCTATGGAGGCTTGCTTTCAAAATTTATAGATTATTATAGTGTCAGATTATTAATTTAATAGCATTGTAGTTAGTGCTAGACAAACTAAAAGAGACTCACTCTGACATAGAGGCAAGAGAGTAGAAGTGATTTTTGATAGGGATAAATTAACTAAGAGATTTACAGGTGATATTTAAAACCTAATATCAAAACTAGGGGGCAGAATGGGGTCATGCTT
>PVIJ01001293.1:152186-208281 GCA_004024925.1 Scalopus aquaticus
GGGGGGGGGTTCATCCTCATCTTTAATTAAGAATCTGAACCATAATAAATAGAACCAGGTTTTTCTAGGGTTCTTGTTTTATATCTGGTAATGGCATCCCTCTGTATTTTGTTCCTCAGTTTCTCAAAATGTAGTCAGCCACAATTTTCCTACAGATGGGGGATAAAAGTTCCTAGACTTGCCTGGCATGATTAACCTTGACAAAAAGTAAGGCTGAAATTAGAAATCCAGACGAAATCTCACTACAGTAGATCTTTCCATTTGGATTTTAGTATTTTAAACGCGCAGATCCAACTGAAAGAGTGATCTAATAATTCCTAAACCTTCGATAGATTTTGATTATTAGTCTCTTCCTCCTTCTGCAGGCTACTGTTCTAACTACTTTTGGCCCATCCCGTAGTTTCCTTGAGGATTTCAACTTCTTGTTCAGTGTTAGCTGAGAGCCTTCAGCGTGCCTGCAGGCAACTGGCAACTGCAGCTTCCACGTGTGATCCTTGGTCCAGTTTTATTCTGTCACCTTCTGATTTGGGTAGCACTGAAGTCATGGTCTCCAGTAGCACTATAGTACATTTGTATCAGTTAGAAAATACACCCCTTCTTCCTCTCTCTCCGGCATTTTGTTGCAACAGGACACATATTGTCACCTATCCTAAAATTGTCACCACAGTTACAGATTGATGTCGTCCGCGATGTGAACAGTACCCACTTAGTCATGGCACACTCTCGCAGGGTGCTCGTGAAGTTTTGGGCAGCTGGATGAGGAAAACCTAAAAAGAAATCTGAAAAAGGCTTTGGAATCTAAATCCTGACTCAGCTACTCAATAGTCAATACTTAGAGGCAAATTGTTTAGCCTCTAAGGTCTCCTTATCTGTTGGAAACAAGGTCAGCTTTGCCCCGCCAGGTAGGTCCAAGTGCCACACATATATACACAAAAACACATACTGCCATTAGTTTCTGTCTTCTCCATTGTCAGGTCCCTGTCCTGTTTTCAATATTTTGAATTTATTTATCTACTAACATAATCTAGTATAGATAATCATTTCAGATTGTTATGGGCTCCAATGAAAATAACGGTTTCTTTTTTCATATTTTTCTGTTGGTCTCTCTAGTGTCTGGTCTTGGGTGTTGTTATTCTGAGTGTTTACTATAAGACAAGAAAATTTGTAATTCCAGATTGCCACCATTTTCTTTTAGATTAATAAAAGTAAGGTTAAACCTGATTTTTTTATCTAAACAGAAATTCAGGCCCCTGCTGATGAAGCAAGTCTTCAACATTAGTGTTCATTATTTGACAAGTTATTTTATTACCATTGGGCTAGCATATGTTAGCCTAAGGTGTAGCCTGCTGTGTTAGCATAAGCCATGGAATAAGGCCCCTGGAAACTAGAATTAGGGAAATAAATTGTTTATAAGTCTACTTTTTCTGTCCTGTCTTCTCTGGTAGTTCTGCCTTCTGCACTTTGGCCCTTCAGTACGTTGTTAATGAATCTCATCAGCACTCTTAATCACTATTTCTCAGTGCTCTTGGTACAGTACAACAACATTAATTTGCTTTCTTCCATTTGGCCTCTTAGCTTTTTTGATTGGGAAATTCTTGCATGATTCAGCTCTCCTGGGAACTTCCCTTTCAGTCTCCACTTGGCACAGCTTCTTCACTGTCTTGCCTTAGAAAATTTGGGCTAGGTTAAATTAGGTAGAGGATCCCTGAATTAATTTCCAAAAGCAGACCTAATCTTAAAATATCCTATGGTTTGTCATTCTCATGTGCCAGAGCTAATTACATAATGATTTTTTTTTGCCATTCCATTTGTCTATCTGTAATTTATCTCTGTATCCCTAACACTCCATTCTTACTTCACCCCATGCTCCATGCCCTTTTCTTCTTACCCCTCCAACATCCTTGTCATTCCTTCATTCCCATCCTCATACCTACCTTTTAATCTCCATCCTCCATCCCTACCCCTCATCTCCAGTCTTCTATTTCCTACCATATTGTGCTCATCCTCCATGCCTTCCTCCTGATTTCCATCTTCCATTCCCAGTTTCTATCCCCATTTCTTCCATGTTCTCTCCACCTATGAGGTATGATCATGTCACTTGTAACTCTGTTAGGGGATATTTAAGGATGACAATGATGATGAACTGTCCTTTTTAGAGGCTTACAAAATTATTGAGACTTGTATAAACATATTATTGAGACATAAGTGTGGAAATGACCTGTGTCCTTCTTCTCTGACAATTAAAGAAGAACTTACTCCACTACTTTGGGCAGTATCAGGTCCTTAGCACTCAGTGTATTCCAGTGATGACAGTATTATCCAACTGCCTTCCTGGACAGAGCAAGTAAGTGCTCAGGGATAGGATAGCAGGAAGGTGGCTTTCCCCATCCTGAGAGAGTGATATGGCCGGCAAGGCCAGAACACAGGGACCACATGCTCTGATCTTCCATGCTAGAAATGGTTTCCTTCCTCCGACCCACAATCACCCACACTATTCAGAGGAAGAATAATTCTTTAATGCATAATCATTTGAAGTTTCCTAATTCAAAAAGTCATCTGTCTAAAATAAAGAAACATTTAAAACAAAAATTTCTTTTTCTTAGAAGAATACCATTGAATGGGGGTGGGGGTAGAGTTTAAAGATGCCATTAGTTCAGAACCAAAAGTGAACCAAAGCAATTTCCTCTAACATGTAATTGGCTGTAGTGTTAATCTCAATGTCCATAGTCAAGGAAATCACCATTATAGTTTTCACATGTGAGAGAAGTCAGCTGTGCCTTGTTTACATTACTGCCATTTATAAAACATTCAAAACAGCTATTCTGCTGAATAAACATTCAAGAGCCTGAAGGATAAGCATATCACTTAAACTTCTTAAGACTAAACTTTCCAAATCATTTCCTGGCAGAGCGACCTACCAGCAAAATTGCAAATCTGTGCCCCAAGATGAGATAGACTGAATTAGATTAAGCAGCTTACTGTTGACATGTCTATTGATCTAGGTTCCGTGCAGTTTCCTGTCTCTGCCAGCAGTGAGATTGCTGTGTACAATAACACTGTGGCCTGGTTTATGTGAAATTGGGGACTCCAAGCATCAATTACTCCAGGAAGGCAGTGGCACTGGGAGATAAGGTTAAGCTGTTTGTGGTGTTTAAGACCACTAAAATCCAAGCAACACATTTGCTGTCTAAAATGTTGCTTATATTTTTGACAATGCTCCATTTATAAAATTTCCAAAGAGATCATCCAGTATTATTCTCTGTAGGTAGTAGGTATTGCAAATAGCATTGTGAATGCTTGTTGCTAAAGCAGTATAACTCACTTGCTCAGTTTCATGTATTTTTCTTAAATATTTGCTTGAAGATATTGAACTGAGTAGCAAGACATTAAGAATGTTATGGAGCCATCTCAGACCATCAGATGTGTCCAAATGAAAGAATGTAGATAATATTAAATAAATATCATCCTTTTGACTTGGATATTTTTGTTTTCTTTTTTTTCTGGGACCAGTGGATAGATTCTGTCAACTATATTTTGTTTCTAATACTCATTATTAATAAGCAATTATTTTCCTAAACAATAAATTCTACATCTTTAATGCAAATGTATGGTGTATGCAGAAAACCACAATGAACATGCTTTACTCACTGCCCATTGATCATTTTTTTGTGTTTTTGGATATAGTATTTCAGGTATGTCCCCCTTCACTTCCCCCTCCCCCCCCCCCACATCTCTTTCTTTACCGAACACTTATTTAATTGTGAATATTACTTTTTTTCATTTTCTCCTTTATTCTTTTTAGTTAAAGGAAATATGGCTTTCCTTGGAATACTCTTACCTCTTGGCCTGCTTTATATGTGTCTATATACTTCTGTAGAGAGTAACAGAAAGACACTTTTATAACCTATGGTGTTAAGACTCTTAAAAATTCTTGGTGAGTCAGCTATTCAGGTCTGTTCATACATCTTTAAGTTTCAAGCTTAAATATAATTCCTTACTCCTATGAGATATGTTGACAGAGCAAATTCCACACTTTCTAGTGAAGTATATATACTATGAATTGGATAAAAGGATATATTTTTGAAAGTGACATTTCAACTTGTCTGTCATGTTGCTTTATATACTTTTCAATATACATTTATCTCAGAAATATCTCCCTTACTTTATTACAGATAGAAACAGACATTCAAATTAAACTTAGGAAATCCCTTAAATACAGTTCTGATGGAAACCAGGCCTGGCAATTTGACAATCCTGGGTACATTTTCTTAATTTAATTGTATTTTCCAAATGAACCTCCTGAGGATTGGTACTGTCCTCGATAAGGCTTTACAGCATTCACGTCATTCTTTTCTATTTTATGCCTTCCAAAGTGAGGCAAAATGAATACATTCAAAGTTTATTTAGCATTTATGGGCATAGTTTTAGGTTTTATCTTTTAATGAGATTTTAATTGGTTTTATTGCAGAATTTATGCAAGGTGCTGGAATGCCAGTAGGCAAAAGGAACCTAATAAGTAAAATGGGCCATTACAATTAATGCTAATATGACATCCGTTTGCAAAGCTGATGTGTGTGTTAACTTGCTGACTGAGTCTGATCTTTAAAGGAAACCAGGCTTGATCATTTTAGGTTATTCAAGTGACCCAAACTCTGAAGTGCTGAAAACATATCTCATAGACTTCCTTTACTGGAAAGTATTCATTTTGTAAAGTTTTAAACTTTCTTCAAAACGTCACTTTCTCATGTTAGTCATCTCCTGAGAAAGAGTTGTCAAAGGCCTCTCCCTATATGATACTTTCAGGCATTGACCAAGTGATAGACAGTTTAAACTACCACATGTTTGTTCCCATTTATAAAATGGTGGCAACTAGAAGGAAGGGCAGACGCAACACCTCCGAGCTGTTCTCTCCTATGTATGCAGAACAGGAACCTCTGCCCCATGGTACTTGACACAGTAAAGGCCTTTGTGGTTGAGTTAACCTGTCAATAATGAAGTAGAAGGAAAAGTTACTGAATTCTTTCATAAGAATTGCATGCACCACCAAGTTAATGATAGCAGTGACTTCATTATGACTCTCTAAAATCACAAACGTCCACCTGCTCCCAATTTGTGGAGCCTGAAGAGCTCTAAGATAAGGTACCCTGCTTAATAAGAATAGTTCACATATAAATTGGCATGAAAAATTACCCTATAGGGAGTCACAATTAGTCGAAAAATTTATAACAGAAAAAAGTCAATTATTTGTCATCATCAGATGAAATAGTCATAAAATACAGATCAGCATTGGCTCCTTCATCTGTGCTTGTTGTCCCTTGTCCTTGTCCCTGTCATGGGACCATCTCGTCTCCACTGCAAATTGGTGAGCCCTTTAAGGGTATCTGTCTTTACACCCCCACACAACTCAGCCAAACTAGAGACCGTATGCTTGCAATTCTCAGCAAACGTTGATTTAATTGTTGAATCAAATTATGTTGATAGGTTTTATACATGTTAGTGTAATGTAGAGGTTGAGTGTGAAATAAAGGTTGACTTCATTTGATAGAAGACCTAGGGAGTTCATAAAGACCAAAGGTAGTCAGAAGAACAAAGAGAAGCCAGTAAAGTTTTAGGTTGAATTGAGGTGATCTTAAGAGTGGAACTGAAGAGGAAAACAGATGAAAGGACTTTTCAGAAAAATGTTCTGATGATTCTTATGAGTGTGAGGGTTAGTGGAAGTGTTAATGAAAATATTTCTCTTTCCTAGACTTTTGCAAGAGCAAAAGTCAAGTTATCAACTGGTTTTTAATCATGAGTTTCTCCTCTCTCAAATCTGTTATTACCACAACTTTATGATAAAGATAATAATGTTAATGATAACTAATAATAGTTAACATTTATTAAGTCCTTTCTCTTGCAAGAATTTGCATGAATTTTCTCATTTATTTTTTGCAGCATCCCTGTAAGGTGGGCACTTTTTAAAAAACTATTTTCTAGTACACAGAGATTTAGACATGCCACTCAATCAAGATCTCATAGTTAAGAAGTGATACAGAACTGAACCCTTGTTTCTCTGACTCCAGTTTCTTTGTTCTTGGTTAATAAAAATGAGCTGACCAATATTTTTCCTACTCAAAAGATGTTAAAACTGGATTGCCACAGTAGTTACTCTATAGCACATGAATTTTAATTTCCATTATCTCATAAAGAACAGAATCTGAGAATTTGTTTCTCAGAACGCTGTCTTATCTAAACTCTGATAGTGGCACTGAAGATGTCTCCACATCAGTTTTACCCCCTCTTTTATTTCTACAATATTTGATGGCATGATACTAAAAGAACTTGAGGAATATTGCGTTATCTGGGGCCCTAATAACCAAATAATCCTCCAACTAATTATTATTCTACTAGACTTTTGATGCAATATTGCCTTTGAAATAAAGTTTATTTCTCTTTAAACCAATCAGTTCATTCATACATTGGACTTTTGACCCAAGAAATAGAATTTAAAAGAATCAAGGATTCATAGTTTACAAAGTAGAAAGTATGATGTCATTTTCGATTCTTCTTATTAATTGTAAATGATAGGATTTAAATTTGTTTTACTTTTGTTGGTCATATCATATTTGAAAATTTAGTTTACATTAAAATGTACCCTCAAATATATCACATTTCCCCCTTAGTCAAAATATTCACATATGACTTGAGATATTTAAGTTCTTGGGGAAGTTCTGATGTGTCTTTCTTGTAGAGCTTAAAGATTTTCAGTATTCATTGAAAAATCGTGGACTCACTTTATGATTTTTTCTAAGATGCCAAAACCCATGACTATAAATGTATGAAAGACCTCAGAGGACATGTCCTGAACCATACTGTTGGCTACCAAGGAGCCCAGGATTCTGATAGTTGTTGTCTCCTTGAGGCTTATGTATGAAACTCTCAGTTGCTGTTGCTAAGTATGGTGATGGTGTCAGCACTGGGTGGTTCACTGGCCACGATGTTGGCCTGAGCGAGACGTACCAGGGAGGCGTCGCCTTATGCATAACACATCCCAGTGCCATCGTTGCTGTCTTAATGAGACTCACCAGAAATTGACCATAGATGCACCTATGCCATGAGGTGTGATATATCAGTAAAGAGGCTTGTTAAAAATGTGTTTAAAGCCCTGACCTCCCCCTGGTGGTGTTGGCAAGGATTTTGAAGATGGAAGACAGAAGGGACATCATTAGTAATATTAGATGAGATTTCACTAATATTGCTGTTCTCATCTTGAACAACTGAATAGTCATGTAAAACCTCTGTAATTTGGCTCAGCCTCCCACATTTGTACCACCTGCAGGCAATCTTCATTTATGCGTCACCCTTATTTTCAGTTACTTTTCTTTGCTAAAATACTTCTTCTCTAATGAATGCCATTTGCACTTTAGAGAATGGCTCATTATTCCTGATTTGACTTGTGTCCATGACAGACGGAATTTTTTTTTAAATGCTACATATAAGGGAAAAAAAAAGTAAATCTTACAGCTACACACATAGATGTGCCTATGCCATGAGGTCAGGGCTTTAAACACATTTTTAACAAGCCTCTTTACTAAATCTTACGCAGATGGCTATGTGTCTCTAAAAAATGCAATTCTCCTGATTTATTGCTCAGAACCTCATTAATTAACAAAAGTATATACAATTGGTTTACATCATAGAGAATATCCAAGCTTTGAAACAGTGGAAAAGTGTGTTTTGTGCATGGGAATTAGAGACATATTTTGTCCTGAGAGGGCTCATTACTTTTTTCTCTCTTACAAAATCTTAGATTGCTGTTTCCTTTGACAAACTTTCTTTATACAAAATGTTTGAAGGCACATTTTTTTTCTTTAATTGGCCTTTCTAACTTTTCTAATAAAATTTTAGTATCCACTCTGCAGAGAATTTGTATCACCTTAAAAACTAGAATCGGACTGGTTATTTTTATTTAAGGTAGGGATTAAAAGATTTAAAATGAAATCTGATTGATAAATGTAAATTGGGAATCGCCATAAGGTTTACTATGTGTCTTTATTAGTGTGTGCATTTGGGGACTTGTGAAAAGGAGAAAAATTCTCTTTTCTTGGAAAAATAAAAGGTGAATATGTATTTAACTCTTTGGTGAGTCTAGGCCTTATTTATGTAACTTGCTTTGTCATGAGTGAGTGAAACTCCATCCTTGGTGTCCCAGCCTCAAGTGACCTCTTGACACTCCCTCTGAGGACCAGGGGTCATTGTTCTCCACCACTTTGAAAATGCTTTTACCAGGAACCCCAGTGCTGACGGTTTATTTTTTTAATTCCCTGACTTGTTTACATTAAATTAACTTGCAGAGGATCAGCTACATCTCCCAGCAGTTAGTTTAAGGGTTGCTTATTTAAAGTTTTTGCTGCTGTGCTTACTTTTATTTATTTTACTACTTTTTTATTAACCAAAGAGAACAACCATTTAGATGGGAGATAACCAGAGGACAGAATTTAATGAATCATGAACCTAAAGAGGGAATATATTCTAGGAGTGAATTGCTAATATTAACTTAATAAGTTCTTGTTTCTCCAGTTAGAATGTAAACAGGGACCCTCCCCCCCACCAACTCACTACACACACAGACTGGCATATCTATAGGTACACACTGTGCACCATGGCAGATGGTGGCTTAGTGTAGGGTAAGTGGCAACTGGATGCCTGCTGGTTGATTATCTCTTTTATAGAGTCTAGGATTTGCTGGAACTCTGTTCTGATAGCCTAATAACACCTGAGATCTTTTTCCTAGTTTCATACCCCATGTGCAAAAAATAAGGATTTCATAGGCAGAGGGTAATAGAGCTCTTGAGTAACCAGCACAACTGCACTGTCTTTGTCACTGTATCGGGCATGGTTCTTGCCACTGCTCATGCAGCAGCCACCTCTCCCACCTGCTTCTGGCTCCTTCCCATGTTCTTCTCTCTGCTGATTGAAGTAAGGGTCCAGTGAAATTATGCATGTGATTGTCAGGGTCCATAACCAGTACCAGGAATTTTTAAATCATCCATTTCTCCCGCTTACCCCTCCTGCCACAATGAAGGTGCCCCTCCTCCCATCCTCAGCATCATCCTCAGCTATGACCCACTGGGATTTGGTGACAGCAGCCCTCAGATGCCAGGACCCAGAGGACAGTGGTACTCTCTCCAGAGCACATGCTATGGTGTGCTATTTCCAGCTTAGATAGCCCCAGCAGAAAGAAGCCAGAGAATCCTTGAATCCGTTGCATTTACTGGACCCAGATGAGGTTTAAAATTTGAAGAGCCTCAAAAAGAGGAGTAGCATTGGCAGGTAAGTCCTTGCATTTCTTCAAGATCCAGTCTCTGCTTTTCTCATCAACTCAGGTCTTTACCATCCCTGTCACTATGCCCTCTCCCCTCCCTCCCTTAGGGCTGGCATCCTTCTCTAAAACCCAAGCCCACTGCTTGCCTTTGAGTTGACAACTCATCAAAGTCATATAGTGATTAAAATTCATGAATTTATTTCTGAAAACTGATCAAAAGAACAGACTTGAAAGAGTGTTCTTTTTTAAAAAAGATTTTTGTAACACTGCAAAGGGATTTGAATACTTTATTAATTTGTTTTCTGTTATATTGAAAAGTGTTTCCTCATTATACCAAACCTATGTCGTATTTTCAGAGAATTTAGGCTAATATAGCAATATTTTAAAATTGAGTTTAGGTATCAATATAACAGACTAAATATAGTCTGATTAGGCAAGTTTAACAAGTAGGTGTTAAAGATCTTAGCTCCTGCTGATTCTCGCCTCAAAGTTCCAATGACTTCAGCGTCAGATGTCTCTTAGTGGGGAAATATGGAATTAAAGGTTTTTTTTTTCCCCCTATTATTAAATAAGTAACACACTTAATTGATTTCACTGGAGCTCTAAGGCTGCTGTTGACGAAATATACTTATGATGCAAAGGTTTACAGTGTGTTGTTTTCCAATTTTTTGAAGATGATTGTCCCCAGACTCAAATTATGTCTTACATTTGCCATAATGATACTGGTACAATCGTTTTACTTTAATTATGGTTGACTCTCCAAAACTACCTTTCCCTTGAGTCACTGAAAGTTTCATTGGAGTTTTTTAATATGGTTATAAAAATTAATAGAATTGTAATTATGCATAGGAAAAACTAAATACATGTTTGCCAAATAAACAATTGTTCTACTTTAAAAAGTCACACAGTTCTGAATAGGAAGTCATAAATACAGAGGACATGAGTTGAAAATCTTATGTTGGCTAATGTACTATCAAGAAAGATAATTTGAAAATGAATCAGATCCTCTTCTAACTTCCACTGAAAAGGTAACTTGTTGTCATAATTGAAATCAATACTATCAGTAAATGTTGATGTGTTTTACTTTCCATGTACCTTCCATTTTCAAAGTGAGATGTAGACTTCATCAACACATTCATTATTCAGAACCCTCAATCAAGGGAACTCTAGTTCAGGAATATTCTAACTACAGTACTGCTACTATTGATTTTTATTTTTTTCTGAAAAGACTTTATGATGGGTGGTAGGGGAGCTCAGTCTTTCATGGCAACTGCCTTTCTCATGGCAGCTGGGACACTGCCCCACTCCTCTCTCTTCTTGGCACGAATATGTATTCCCACCCTTTTCTTGATGACCTTGAGGGTCTGTTTGTTCTTGGAGACCTTGAGCAGCTTCATGGTGCACTTTTCATTGAGGACAAAGCTGCAAGTTCTGGAGTCATGTCCTTCATGCACTTGATGTTCTTGGTAAGGCGCCTGGGGCAGCAGCTATGTCTCAGCTTGCTCACGTTATTTGTCATCTCATAGCCCTTGTTGAGGCCAAAGCTGTGGGGTAGCACAGGGCCCCGGCTTAGGCTCTGCAATGCTATGGCTGTGGAAGGGCTACCATCGACTTTTGTCCTAACACGAGAGACACCTTTAACTCATTTGGAACATTCTTCAAAAGAGATTAAACCTCCAAGCTTCTCCCAAAAGATTTTCACATCATCTGTATTTGAAAGCTTGAGTATATTTTCTGTTGTAGTAACAACCAGGCATTAATATGTCAGTAGAAGTCCAGTGTGTGGATTCCAGGTGGTGATTTCTCTGACTATATTTGGAAACTCTTGTTTCAGAAGCTTTGCAGGCAATACACAAGGTTTGGAGCCAGTAGAATTTTTACCAGACTCAAAACCACCCTTCATTTGATCTATGTTTAGAATGAGAACTTTCCTGTAGGAGCTATTAGCAATTGGTTCATTTTGCCTTCATTCTTTAGTTTCTTGGCTTATACATTGATGTATTTTGCTGTTCTAGCTTTTGGTAGTGGCAGAGAAAAATAGCTCTTTTGCATTTATTCACATCCCAATATGCTGGAAATGACTTCAAAATTAAACTACCATGGGGCTCCCTGGTCTAGGGGTTAAATCTCAGTGTGATCACCACTATGGCCTGAGTTCCATCCCCGGCCAGAGAACTAACCCACATTTGGCGCAGCAGACCTCTCCTGTCTTGCTCACTGCTCCCCTTAGCAGTGTGTTTAGATCTGCCTATTCTACTCCCCACTATGTCTCTGGCCAATCCCCTCACCACCCCACACCTCTGGGCTACACCCCGGTTCTTATACATAAAAGTAAATAAATAATTAAAATCTTTTTTTAAAAAACAAAGGAACACTAATTTCTTTTAAAAAAATTTTTAAGATGCATTTTATTTTTTTAATTAGCCCATTTTGTTTTTTTAGTTTTTTAAATTTGATATCTCATGTTAAAATTCATTATATATTTTAACAATAGAGTTACGTTTTTGGCCTGTAGCTCTATGAATTTTAACACAGAGAACCACAAACTCTGTGTTGATTTAAAGTTTAAAATATCTCCCACAGCAGAAATGAAACAAGAATATCAGCTTTTCCTGAGAAGTAGCTTTGAACACTAGTACTAGTGAGCAGCAGTCATTGAGTGTACATTGGGGCAAACACTGCTAACTGTGTTACATAGGTTACTTTATTTCATCCTCTGAAGTCTCTGTAAATACTGACTATGTCCTTCTTTAAAGGATGAGTGAGTCGGGGCAGCTGGGTAGTACATGAGCACAGAGTCCAAACTGGAACCTCCTTTCTGTCAATCTCTGCATCGCTTTTCTTTCCCATCCCAGGCTACACCCCTATGAATAGATACAGTTGATAAAGATAATTTGGTTGGGGTGTGTGTGTGTGTGTGTGTGTGTGTGTGTGTGTGTGTGTGTGTGTGTGTATGTTTCTGCATGCACACACAAGAACACACATATACTGGAGGGAGGAAAGGAAGATTTGCCAAGAAGCTGCCAAAGAGTTTGTTTGGAGTCTCTCCTGCTTCTAAAATAGCACAGGTTGATGCAAGGCCAGCCACTGGGTGCTTGACATCATCTTGATGCCTGTGTTGACCACTACAGCCAGCTGCATAACCATCTGCTATTGCAGCCCTGGTTTCTGCATTTGCACTTTTTTCCTATAACACAATTGCCTTAGTTTGAAGGAGCCAGTAGCCTCATAGCTAAAGCTTTGTCCCCTCCTTCCAGGTGTCACTATTCAGTGTCTATTGATACTTTGTCCCTAGCTAACCTCTGCTCCTTATTGTACTGCTAGCTAAGCAGTCAAACCAACATCCATGAGCATCAATCGTTTATTGGGGTTCAATCAGTACCAAATCATGTGATGAAAAGGCAGAGATCTGTTAACAGTTTCCTTTTTCTGATACAGACTGAGACTCATCAAGTAGAGATGAACACATAATGGATTCTGTCTGCCACCACAAATTTATTTCCTAATGCATTTCTTCTCATTAGGTTTTTATTCCCTCAGTGTTTGGCAAAAAGTCCCACCCAGCAGCAGGCCTGTTCTAACCACCTCTCCCAACCAGCAAATGTCACACATCTCTAAATAAGTTAACTGTTTTAGGAAATCTGCGGTTTAGTTTTTCTGTTGTTGTGTAAGAGCTGTTGGAAGTCTGTGTACCTGGGATTTTTCCTGCTTCTAACTCACTAGGAAACATTAGATCTGTTACTCAACCTTTCAAAGCTATATTCTTCTACAAAAGAAAATCATAAAAATCCTTATCTCATTAACTAAATGAGATAATGAATACTAAAATGCTTAAGATAGCTATCATCACCATTCATAATAAGCATGCTTATGATCTTAGCCTCAAAGATAGTTCATTTATAAAAATCCACTTTTATGCAGCAGACCTTTCCTTTACTTGCTAGTCCAATTTTATGGCTCTCCTGATGATTTTCTTGCTCAGTGAAATTTGGGCTATACACATAATGTCCTGGAATCACTAGGGGATTTTTCATTGAAGTAAAATTCTGCTCTTTGTTGGGCTATGTTGCTAAAGAAGCTATGAGAATGCCTCGTAGTACTGGGATATAACTAAAAGCTCACACATTTATTTTGGCACAGCCACTGCTTCTGCTCTCTGATTAGTTGTTCAGATAAGAAAGGTTACATTATCCGTTCTTAAAAGTAGGAGAAAGGTGCTCCTTAAAGCAGGTGAAATTTTAATACTCCAATTGTCTTGTTTATTTATTGCTTTATTATTTATGTTGGTATTCAGGTTCCCTTCCCACAGAAAGCTGGTCTCTGCTGAGGGTAATTGGAGCTAGGGACACCCAATGCCGTAATGGCTGTAGAAGTTCCCTGACCTTGAAACCACTGCCCTTGGCCTCCTGAACTCTGAGCTGGCCTGTGCTAACTAGCCCAGGGGATTGACAGCTTAGAAAACTCCTTACTACCTCTTGGTCCTCACACCAGGACTTCTATGAAGGTGCTTACGCATGCAGTTCAGTATGTGAATGTCCATGGCTTATCAGGTCCTTGCTGCAAACAGTCCCCTTCATGCGGAGCAGGGTGACACTCACATTAATGTGCATACACACCTGGCAAGTTACAGCCCAGATAAATTCAGGTCTGGGGTTTAATCTTACTATTTGGCTTTCCTATTATATTTGCTTATTTTAATGAAACCTTTTGAAGGAATTAACTGCTTTGACGATTTTGTAATCTGTTAAGGGATATAAAGGTACATTTATGCTTCAGTTAACTGTCATAAAACAAAATAACAGCCATTCAAAATTTTCCACTAAAATAGAGTAATTTTGGCTTTTAAATAATAAAAGAAATAATGATCATTATAAAAATTCAAAAATGCTAGAAACCACAAAGCAAAAAATTAAAGATAATGCTATGTATTAGTAACATGGTTCTGGAGTCATCCTTCCAGAGAGGTCTTTAATGTATAAACACATGCCAAACAGTGACTTCAAATGGGCATTCTTCTAGATTTTTAAATTAACTTAAAAGTTAAATTTTAAAAAGTTAAAAGTGATGCCTAGGTGAAACTAGTCGAAATATGTTAATTTTTTTAATTAATTGAATGCTGACTATAGGAAGAATACCAAAACAGTAAAATCAAAATTGCCAGGAGACTGATTTTTATCTACTTTTATTGTCTGAATTAATTATGGTTTTTTTGTAGTCAAAAATAAAATGATTGTAAATTTAAGTTAGCTAGAAATTATGTATGTGTTTGACTTAGAGATTTTTTTACAATTTTAATTACTGCACCATCTTCTGAAAACTTATCATTCTCATCATTAATGTTGGAAACTCTCTTCTGATTATCAGCATTCAATACCATCCCTTACTCTTCATTAAATAACAACAGATGTATATTCTTCTGTAGTAGGAGGTAAGGATGTACAGTATAGTGGAGAATTCAAGCACAGAACTAATTTATGTAAAAAGTACTTTGACATATTAACCTAGACTCTTGAATTTGCTAGTTCACTCATTATACACTTACTCCAAGTAAGAGAGAAGGGTTAGAGTAATTTTTATTTCCCAAAATAATTAAATGCAAACTAATGATGTTGACATTATTGAAGGTTTGGCAAAGGAACACGTGCCAGGTACTTGAAGATTCGAAGAAGGCCAGTAGATTTTTTTGGTTTCCTTGGTAGAGGTGGGCAGGTGGTCTGTGCTGTTTTTTCTTAAAGGGAAACAATATATTATCCTAGTTCAGTCTGAACTGAGCACCACTGGGACAAAAACCAGGAGGTTGAAGGTTTAATTCCAGTTAGTCCAATCAGTCCCTCAGACTGAGTAATTAAAACATTAAGACCATCTGTGAATACTCAGAAGCCAACTGAATCTTTAAAACAGCCAAGTATTTTTCCAAAGAATGCATTCATACTATTTGATTACTTCAATAACTTGTTCAAGATTATGAACCAGATGCCTGTATGTGTGTGTGTGTGTATGTGTATGCCCGAGTGTACATGCACACACATTAAATTTAGAATAGAATACAGTTTTAAGACACTGAACTGTTGAAATTAAGTTAGCTTAGTTTGGAGCTGAGTATTTCTCTCATCTTGTGAATGCAGATGGGAAAGCATGAGTGATAAAGTATAATGTCTACATATTCCAGATACAACCAACCATTTCAAAAGGTAGATGTACAAAGCTCACTTTACATAGTAATATCAATAATGAAAGAATTAGCTGAAGGAGGCACCTCATGGGATGGCACACAGATACTGGTGTTAGTTCTGGTCTCCCTTGTAACATCATTAGTAATCGGAACAGAAAGGGTGCAAAGTATTTATAACTTAAAAGATAATACAGGTTAAAAGTAAGTAACAACAAATGCCACTATCATGAAAATCTGTGACAGAAGGAGTCCTAAGCTTCCCTGGAAAAGGTGTTTATTTCACACATTGTTCAGTTTCAAATGAGAGGTAAGACCATCCCTGTATTGTCTCCAAAACTGTCATAAACATAAGAACTAATACACGATATAAGGAGATTCTGCAATATTAAGAATAGAGGCAATTAAATGTGACTCTCAAATTATGGAACTCTTTAATTAATTTTGAAAGGGTATTAGCTAGCACAACTCCCCACATTCTCTACAAAGCATTGTGTCACAAATCTGAGATGTAGTTATTACATATTATAAAACCCCACCAAGCACTGCAATGCTGAACCCCCATCTAGGTCACTTATTTCTAGCAAGAATAAGACAAGCCAGCAACAAGACTGATTAAGGAGATAGGAAGAGTCATTATGAGAACAAATTAAATGACACAAAATGAGTAATTGGACAAGAAGGGGTGAGGTGAGTTTAATGTAAATCAGTTCTACTCTAGTATTCTAGCTAATATTTCTTGGAAGTGTAGCCTGTGTACTAGGTGCTGTGTAAGCGCATTAAGTTCATACAACATTTCATTTTCTCAACAACTCTCTCTATTGTTATTCTCATTTATTAGATCAGGAAACTGAGGTTTAGAGAAACAGTGAGCTGCCCAGGTAGCAATTGGCAAGCCTTTCTGTTTGTGGGTGTTGTAAGTATATGTTTGCAAGTTTACATAAATCCTACCTTATTCTATTTGCTGACATTACACATCTCTTCCTAAATTTCTTTTGGGGGGATATATGTGACTCCAAATGCATTTTTTTATGTGTTGCCTCTTATAGCACCTTCTGTCCCTTCTCAATTTTCATGTAACATATGACGCCTTATATTCTTAGCTATATGAATATATCTTGTCTTCTAAACTAGAGCTAATTTCTTGAGGATGGTAAATGTGTCTCCTGTCCCAATATATAAATATTCTAAGTGTTTGTTTTTTATGTGTGTGCTTATGATTTATCTGTTTTAAGGGATTTTTCTCTAACAATCATCTAGCATGTTGTTGTGTGCTATCAGTTAATATTCATTTTAGTACCTTAATGTTTGTTTGTGTGTTCATAGCAGGCATTCAGAGCTTGTGCCTATTATACATTATATTCACAGAATGCTTCTTCTAAGTGTCAGACACAGCTTAAGCTACAAAGAAAACACAGACACCCTGCTCAATGTGGTGTGGTGAAGTTCATTGCCAGTGCTGAGAATTCTATTAGTTGTTTAAGTTTGCAAAGGCACACATAAAAAATCAAGTTTATTCTAAGGTTGAGATTAGATAAGATGGAAATTTAAGGAGGAAAGAACAAACAATGGATCAATTGTGTTTAACTATTTTGCAGCTTACTCTACTTGAGTTATTATAGATATATGAATACTTTTCCTTAAGAAGCCTCATTTGGCATAATTATTTGTAAAATAAAGCAATTTGGTTTCTCCCATTAACCTAGTATAGAGAAATGATTTTGGCACATCTTGAGATATTTGAAGATAATTTAGGAAGATAAGAAATCAGGACTGAGGATTATTCTTCTAATTAAAAGTAACAAATCTGAGGTAAAAGTGATGGGTTTTGTTTTGTTTTTTTTTTCTTTTGCTACAATCCCATGGATACGCTTCAGGCACCAATAATGTGATAATTTAGTTGCATTTTATCTTTAATTGATAGTCCTTTTCCCATCATGCACTTAACAGTGTCTTGAGAATAGCAAAGTATTTGTTTTTAAAAACAAACAAAAAAAAGCAACCAAAAAACTAACATCGCTTTGGCATGTTATAGCATATTCACAGTGATTTCTTGAATTATTTTAGGAAACTTGGTTCTCACTGATTTCCAGAGACCACAGTTGATGCATAAATTCCCTAATTTGTTTACTTTAGAGAGATCATCTCAAGTGTAGCATCTGTTTTTGCTTTTTCTGTGAGATCTTGGTTTTCTATCAGGATGACTGAGGCAGAGGGAAGTCGTGTGGCTGCCGGAGACCACACAGGAAGCTCCCGGGGCCTGCTGTGTCAGGAACCCCTCCACACAGTGGTGTCTGTGCCCCTCACTGCTCTGCAGTGGCAGCTCCCATGGCTACTTTTCAGCTATTTTTCAAGTTCCATCTGCCAGATAACATTATTTTACAACTAGAATAATGTCAAAACTCTAATTTTGTTTAGGTTTATCTTATTTTGGACAGCTTTCTTTTGTAAAGCTCAGTGCAGTTACCTAAAATTACCTTCAGAGAGGAGAGCCTTCTGCCAGTGCAGTGTTATATATGAAGGCGGGGGGAGGGAGGGACCTCCTAGCCATGTTCTGATGAAATTAGAGAGAGAAAATTTTAATGTTGAAGCCACTTATATTTTAAGTGTTTTCTACTATTTTGCTCCCTGTGCAGTCCTTGAAGAAATGACTGCTACAGAAAATCTATTCCCAGAGCCCTCTGTGAGCCAGTGTTCAAGGTCACAAGGTAAAGAATACCGCATGTTTTGTGCTGTTAGTAGAAATGTAAGACATTGAAAACCAGGGAAGTATCAACAACTTTCATCTCCAAAAAATAACCAACTGAATTTCCTCTCATAAAAAGTAGCCCAAACTGGTCCTTCAGCTTCCTCAGTGCTCTTAAAAGGTTGACGGAATTGTTGTGAATATAAATTCAAGCTCCAGAGAAGAGAGGGATGTGGAAAAAATCCAATTAACTAGAGTGAAAGTCATACAGCATGAACTACCCATTGCTAAAAGAAGGAGTTATTAAATTGGATGAATCTTTAGAGCAGAATTGATAAAATATGTCCTTATTGTGTGAGAAGATGCACTTTGCAAACCATATTTTTCAGATGGCATCATCTGCTTGAGGATGTTTCATAGTTTTATTAAGAAGGTGATTAGAAGTTGGAAGTCTTTTTCATTGTGTTATTGACTTGTAGGGTGATTCTTCCTATTCTGATATTCATTAAATAGCTCCCTTTGTGTGTGCAAATATTAAAAGTAGTCTTGAAAGTACTGCAGGTAAGGATGGGAAAAATGCACTATTTGTTTTCCTCATAGAATTGACATTTTTATTTAGGGAAAAACCCTTGAATTTACAATCTCTCTCTTACTAGGTTTTTCAACATTTCTTGCAAATTGTATGTAAATGAATGCAAATAAGCCATCCTCACTAGCAAGCTGCTTAGAAGTGTAAAATATATAAAATTAAGATGCTGAGAGAAACGTGCATCTAATTAAGGTAGCATGTAAAGAAATGTTTAAATTCAAATTAGATACTTCAGTGGAAAGAATTACTCGTTTAATTCAAAAGGTGTTTGTATAATTCAGGGAAGACTAGTCCTTAGTCGTGTTCCCATTTCCTTCAAAAGTCAGTTTTAGGAACTCCAGCTGTCTCAGTTAAACTTTAAAATTGCATTTAACCTAAGAATTGGAAAACCATGAAAATGTATCTCTAACACAGACTAGAGTGAGAATGATGGTTGGTACTTGTATGTAATGGGTTCATAGGAAGCCTGAGACACACAGACCACAGCCAGTTAGCTTTCCCTGAATCCGTCGAAGGCTTTCTGTGCAAAACAGGGAGGATACCAGCTTATGCCATCACAGCCCCCTGCCACACTATTTCACTTAAATGAACACCTCTCAGCAGCTTCAGGCATCTTCCAAACTTGCTGGTTAGTGAAGAAGAACAAAGGAATTTGATTTCAGTTAGAAGCCTTTAGCTTAAATAATTGGTAGAAATTTTCGCAAAGCATTAAGCAACAGGGAAGTTATTGAAAAATTTAAGGTCTGTGTTGAAATGATATGAACTGTTTCATAAAATTGGTGCTATTTCTTTCCTGGATACAACTTGAGGGGCAGACATAAAAAAAAAACAGACTGGCAAGTAGTTTATGCTAGTTTTCCAAATACTTGATTTTGGAGTGTTCCATTAAGTTCTACTTCACATAGCAAGATTTCCTGTTTTCTGTAAGCTTGTGTGCTCAGACTGAGTCCCCTGATTTCAAAGGAACCCAAGTTTCAGCTCAGAGTATCTATTTCTTGATTTCAGAGATAAAAATAATTCATTGTTATGAAACAGTTTTCATCATGTATAATATACAAAACCCTCTTAGACTTGAGTTACCTCATCTGAAATTTCTTGGCTGTGTCTAACTTGGGGAAATAGAAGGTGATAAAGGTACTTTCTCATTTGGATCTGTTTTCTCTTCATCAGGGAAGGAATCCTTCTGAGTCAATACCTGACATATTTATTCTTCCTTTCCTTCCTGTCCCAGTCCCCATGCTTACTTCCACCCCGGGGACTGAGCCTTCAGGATTGTGAAATGGAAACTTTTGACTGATGACATCTATTTTTGAATAACCAACAAGTCACTTCAGGTTTAATCAGAAAGGTCACAGTTGTTGGTGTTTCTTTTTGGACCAGGAGATTTTTTCTATACAAACCTTGGGAGTGTGTCTTCCTGTCAGACCCTTTCTGCTTCCCCCACTCTGATTCCTTAATACTTTCAGTGACTTTCTCTCAGCCAGTTAGATGATTCGATGATTGTTAGTTCACAGCACAGAATGCATCTAGCTGCCCAGCTGGAGTCTTTTTCCCTGCTGTCCATACTCAGCACAGTCAACATGTCCCAGTTCAGCCTGATAAATTTCCTTCAGACTGGTTCATTCTCATCTCTTATTCTCTCCTAGTTAACCATGCACATAAAATTATAGTAAGATTTGTTTACAGTTTTCGAAAGTTCTTTAATATTTGTTTTTTTAAGAGAAGACAGCTCTTAATGCTTGTAACTTTTTCTACATTCAAACTGGTTCAATGGATTGTTCTAAGTATTTGAAGACATTTCTTATTGATTACAAATAGTTTTGTATACCAAAACTTGGCAAATGGTTATTTCTTACATGCTACCATAATGTGACTCGGAAACCACTGAGGTGAACTTTTCATACTGCTTAACTTAAATCTATTACTCCCTTGCGTTTCTCTAGTAACCAACTATAGAAATGATCCCTCAAAATAAAGTCTTTAATCTCTCTTGCTTTCAAGAATCTTGAAAGGTTCTTTTCTCCTTGCATAATTTAGTTACACTATGCTTTGGCCACAGGGAAAATATGGCTCCCCTGAATCATCAAGTGATGATACATTTTATTCCGCATTAAGATAACAGAAATACTTATGTATCAGGAAGATATCAAACTCATGGTGGTAAATACAAGTTTTCCAGAGTTCTAATTCTTATTTGAACACTCAGGTTTTATCATGGCCTCAAATGCTGTCAGTAATTATCCTCAAAGGGGCAGACCCATGAGTTTGTTTTCAAGAGAATGCAATTTAAATATCTAAGTCTGAATGACAGGTTTTGGTCAGTTGTTCTTTTTAAATGAAAAATGCTGTTGTGTGAAGAGAGATGACTAGTTTAGCTTGCAATTCAGTCATGCAACTGCTTTTCCTTACGACAATCATCATACTTCCATAGGTAACAGAAATGCTTTTTCAGTACTTTCTTTCTCATAGCAGAATATGAAAGAGATATGTACTCTGTATAAAGATTTACTGCTTCATCAAGAGTATGCCTAAGTGAAACTAACATTTATCTTCCTTCAACTGCTTGGATAGGGAAGAATACAACTACCAGCACTGTTTGGTGGTTCTACCTTGATTGTACCTTCCTCCCACAATGTCTTTGCCCCATCTGTGCAAATGCTAATCTAGTAAAGAAAGCAAATACTGTTTTTGTATATCATAATGTAGTTCTCATCTCCTGAACCCTTTGAGAGAAGTCCACAGACCATACTTGGATTCCTATGGACCTTCAGGCATGATAGCTCACCGTGGGCTTCATCTGGTCAATGCTGTGCTGAATAAGGCTCATGGGGAAATTTGGCCTTTTCAGATTTATACATAGTGGTATCATCATAGTGGAGTGTCTTCTGTGGAGGACTTGGGAAATTTGACATGGACTTTATTGCCAAAAACTAGCCATGTTTTTGAATTGCTAGAGGAATGTATAAGATTGAGCCCCACATGCTTAAACACTTTTGATGTGCTGTCTATATTCAAATTGCACTCAACTGCATGAATAATAGACTAAGTTGAGGGTATTTCTGAGTGTTCTGACTTCTACTCTGTGGGTGTTGTTTGGTGGATTAATCTTGGTCATATACACATGTAGTATATGTAAATGTAAAACTAGAATATGCATGCATTGTTGACTCATGGCCTCCTGGGTCATTACTTTCTGGCCCAGTTTGTCTTTGTATTTTATCATCAGCAGTACATTTCTGGAATTATACACACCTTCTGTATCATATGTGGAGAACATTTATTTATCATGGAGACCTCCCACTCCGTGGAAGCATTGGTGACTCATTTTTCAGTTGAAAGGTCTAGGTCAATATGATAATCAGAAGCAATCACAAATCATTCTAACCAGGCTAGCAGTGGTTGTTTAGGGCTCTATTCAGGAGCTCTGCCTCTGTTGGTCTCTTTAAAATACTAAGCAAAAGACAATGAATCTTCAAACTCAGCTGATTCCATTGTGATTGATCTGAGCCAATTTTTAAGATAATTGATGATATTGCCTTAGTTGAGTCTGTTAGTGCAAATAATTATTAATCAATATGCTCTCAGCTCTTCAGAAGATAATTCTAGCACATGATTTATTCTGGACATTTCAATTGAGCTACCTTTACAAGAGGAAAATCAATTGGCCAGTGGTCTAAAGCACTTTAATTATCTGCAGCTCCATATTCCTTTCTCAGCCCTATTTACCCAGGTAACTTGCTATCACATTCTGGCAAGGGAGACAGGAAGTTTTTCATTGCCATGGCAGAAAGATAATATAAGGCTCATCTTTGATTGACTTAAATTTTATTTACTTTGATTACTTTGATTTTAAGTAATTTAATTAAAATCCTAAAAATAGTGTATTGTGGCTGTACTTTGGATAGTCTTGTTACTATTGCCCTGGAAAAAGAAGGAACATATTAACAAATTTCCATTCAGTTGGAAAATAGTTTTCTATTGTGGATATGTCGTGTAAGTCAGTTTACCCTGAAAATATGGGGAAACTGGAATTAGCAAAAGGAGACCAAAGTGTGAAGCATTTTACAGGCTAGGCATAAATTGCTCCCAAATTGTTGCTATTATTAAAGATGACTTGTGGCTTCTTTATGCTAAGGCTTTCCATCTTGGGATTTATAATTGGCTTTTCACACAATGTCCTGATGAGCACTGTAGTTTGATGTATTTTTGTTTTTGTTTGCTTGTGAGATGAGATGCAGAAGAAAATATTCAGCACCAGGAATGAACCTGCCTTTGTTTCAGAGTGGAACTTCTAAGCATCTGTTTTTGTTGTATTTGCAGAGAATAGAGGAATGTGTGAGCTTTGACCTGGGACTTTTAAACATGATTATAACAGATGGATATTTTAAGTGGCAGTTCACTGAATTATCCATAGAAACCCTTCCAGTAGCATTGAGATGACCCATTTTGCTTCTTGCCAGGACTCTGACCCTTGGTCCTATGGTAATATATCCAAATGGCAAAATATTAGGATGCACAGCAGCTTTCAGGACCAGTTCTTTAACACTTTCCACTCTCCACCCCCATTTACTCTCCAGACACCCAAAACTCCAATTCAAGTCTTCAAGGACAAACTAAATTTCGAACTCATTGTCAATAGCCCAGTATCATGTGTCCAAAAGGAAATGGCCTTGAGCATTCGATGGAGTTCATGCTATCAATTTGTGGGGTCAGTCTCTCCAAAAGTGTCAGATAGGTTTTGCTCAATAGTTCAGAATAGGTCACTTGTCACATTGGTATGGAAACTAGAGATCATTCCAGCCTTGGGAAGTATTACTATTACTTAAAAATATATAGATTGTTTTGGGTTGAGAGCAGTAAAGGTTAGGAGACATTTCTGTTCTTGCCTAAGTCTAACACCTCTCCTTAACTGAAGAAGAGATCATCATGTCCTAAGTTTCTGTTCTTATCCTAACCAAAGAACCAATCACTGCCCCACCTTTTCTGACCTCGAGAATGTATTTTGGGGGTCTCATCCAGATCTAGGTCTATCAGTAAACATGTCCTCTCTTCTCTAACAATCTCATCTTCACTTTCATGTGAAGTCTCCCCTCCTCTGTCTTTAATGCCCAGGTCCCAAGACAAAGGATAAATTTTCCTGATTGCGCCTTCTTCTTCCTCCTCCCCCAACTTCACCACTAGATGTTTCAGGAAATAGTAGCACACTCTAGGCTGATCAGAGAGAAACTGACATTTTAAATCTGAGGTAAGTCATGGTCCCTGTGAAGACTTTTTCCAGAATAACTCAGTTAATCATGGAGTTCAGGGGTGACTGAATGTCAGAACAGTTAGGAGACAGCTCATATCCCAACTCACACACGCAAATCACAGTGTTTGGAAGTCTTTTTGAATGGGGAGATCCTTTGGAAGTTCGTGTTTCTACCAAAGTTATGTCACATTTACTTAAACATACCTCCTGCTCCACTTTTCCTGAATTTCTTCTCCCAGCCATTGTCTCACTCCTTGTTCATCATTGAGTTAAAGTGGCAAGAGGGCTGATCCTTCCCCAGGTCTTGTCAGCTTCACAGACTCAAGTTTAGTTCTGTATGATCTTGCGTATGTCACTCAGCTCCTTTGAGACAAAGTTTTCCTGTATGTAAAATGAATATAATAGTTTACTCAGGGGGTTGTTGTAAGAATTAAATGAGGGAATTTATGTATGTATATGCATATATGTGATAAATTTTATTTTTTATTTTATTTTTATTGAGGTAAGATTGGTTTGCAATAGTGCGTATAACACAGAGGTCACACCTCTTCAGACACCTATCACTAAGGCACCCATACCTTCACCATAGCCCCCCTTCCCTCTTTACTCTAGAGTTGCTTTTGGTTTGGTTTTGTCTGACCCTTTTTTAGTCTCTCTGTATTGCACATATGAGTGAAACCATTGTATATTTGTTTTTCTCCTTCTGACTTATTTCACTAAGCATAATTCCCTCCAGTTCTATTTAAGTTGTCACAAATGGTAAGATTTCATCTTTTTTAATAGGTGAGAAATAGTCTTGTGTCTATATACCACATTGTTTTATTCACTCATTTGTCATTGGGCACTTCTGTTGTTTCCACAGCTTGGCTATTGTGCTGTAGTGAACATAAGAGTGTATATTTTGTATGAATTAGTGTTTTGGCATTCTTTGGGTAGGAGTGGAATTTATAGTAGATCCAATTTTTTTTTTAATATTTTTAGAAACCTCCATACTGCTTTCCATAGTGACTGGACCAGCCTACATTCCCACCAACATTGTACGAGGGTTCTTTTTTCTCCACATCTTCTTCAGTGCTTGTTGTTTCTGGTCTTTTTGAGATGGGACATTCTAACAGGTGTGAGATAGTATACCTGCAACTTTTATTTATTTATTTATTTTTAAGATTTATTTATTTATGCATACAAGCTGAGCCTCTCTGGTGGCACAGTGGGGTAAGTGGAGCGCTGTGGAGCTGTCAGTGGCTGCTGATAGTGGCTGCACGCCAGAGGTGTGGGGCAGTGAGAGAGTTCACCAGAGACAGAGTGGAGGCAGAACAGGCAGATCCCCTGAAGGACACTGCTGAGGGGAGCAGCGGGGAAGACAGGAGAGGTCTGTTGTGTCATGTGGGAATCTTCCCCCGGCCAGGCATTGAACTCATGCAGCAGCCAATGGCAGCTCCACAGTGGTACGCTTAACCCATTGCGCCACCAGGGAGGACTAGTATACCTGCAACTTTTAAAAGCAACTTTTAACGTGCTTTTCTAAGCTGTTAAGTCCACAATATATGAATACACATGTGCACATATGTAATATCCTTGTGTTTTACTTTTTCAAATTTATGATTTCTCCTTACCTACTGCCCAATGTGGTACTGCTCAGAGTTTACCGTCACTGTTCTGGTTCTGAGATGAATTCCTGAGGATATGAAGTGTATGCTTACTAAAGTTACTTCAGTGTCCAAAGTTATTTAAATGTCCTTACATATGAAAGGTGAAAATATCCTAAAAATAAATTCCATGTCTCAGGTTGTATATAATGATTTAATAACTATCAAAAAAATGAAGGAATTTCTTTTACCTTTTCCACTTGTATTTTGTTTTTGTTTGTTTGTTTTAAAAAAGATTAAAGCCTTCTCCCTTTTTCTAAATGTGCTTGGAGATCTTTGAAACTTTGTTCTTAACATTGTGTAATACTAGTGACATGATATGACAGACAATGTTCTTTAGTACAAGGACATGGAATTCTCAAAGACCAATAAAAGTTTTAAAGATATATGCAGACAGGAGCCAGGGTAATGCTTACATAATCTCCCAAGTGTTTTCCAAGTTTAAAGTGAAAATAAAGACCGAAACTACATGTGTAAACATGATATATTAATAGCACAACCAATCTACATAGCAAAATAAACCAGGGGTCTAGGTCCTAAAAGTGATAACCATGGTGTCGAGTGTCCCATTCCCCTTTATTCCAGAAGATGGGGTTATGACTGGTGAAACACAGCATTTGTTTAAACAAAACAGAGGAAGATTGCAAAACAGAACAGAGGAAGATTCAAGGGCAGGAAGTGGCAATAAATACTACCCGCAGTTGTAGCAGCAGGAGACCTTGAGGTGAGCAGAATGTAATCACTCAAAGTGGAACATGGCCAGGCCTCCCAAGCCCTATCAAGGGACACGATGAACTTTCTAAGAAGTCAAGACCTCTGTCTTATCTCCTCCCAAAGATGAGAAAGTGAGATGTGAAATTCCAATCTGGAGGTGGATTTGTTTTTAATGATAGGGTCTGATCTCTTTTGCAGACATTATGCATATGAATCAAGGATCCAAAAATAACTCCTTAAGGAAAGAAAAAAATCCCAGGGCCTAAAACACAGGCTGATGTGCAGGCAGTGGTAATCTGGTGTTGTAAATTGACAGTTCCTTTAATTGAGAAGACCAAGTTAAGGAGACTTTAGTTTTCTTATAAAGCGTGAATAAGTACTCTGGGCAGTCTGCCCCACTGGAAAACAGAATAAAACTAATAATTTGCATTTATATAATATCCCTTGGCTTGTGGATCTACAAGCACTTTGCAAACATTAATTAATTCTCTAAACCCCTTGTGAGTCAGGGGGTGCCATCGGTAACTAATCATGAAGGAGGGCCAGTAAATCTTGCCAGAGTGGATATGCAAGTTAGAGAACACTGCAGGCTTGGGAGCTGAGGAGGTTGAGTGGAATTTTTATGAGAAAGAATAACAAAGGTAGAATGTTGATCAGCCTGTGTGGGGAATAACCTGGATATTAGAACCATGGATGAAATTGTGTCAACTAATAATTTAGTTTCCCTTCTGCAGTTCTAGGCATTTGTTTTGAACTACTTTGCTTCTTGCTATTCCCTGTACATTTTCGAAGTTCTGCTTGTTCTTGATTTGAAACCCAGTGTCAAGATCTAGGCTCAGTTCTCCTGTCTTCAGTAAATGAGCCTATGCAGCTTCTGAAATATACTGGAATCAGTGTATCTGTAGCTCTTTAAATAGTCCAAAGATTCTTTCATGCATTGACTTATTTACTCAGTACTTTATAGCGCAAACATAGGTTTTTGAAATTTTTCCTTCCTCTGAGACGTTAATGTTGAACTCCCTAACCTCCTTGCCCTACCCCTACTTCCCTCCCCTCCCCAGGGAGTAAAGCAAATCCCTTTTCATGGTCAAATATGACTCAATACTATTTTCTTTATTCTTTCCATTTCGTGTAAGTATCTTTGTTTCCCCAGTTTGCTTATTTGACATAGATGTTAGGTTGGGGTTTTTAATTTTGCAATTTGAATGTAATTTACTAATAAACATATACTTGAATTTCTTATGAAAAGTACACACTATGGATAGAAGAGAGTAATGATGTCTTATAAAAGAACCTATTTATATGGACAGTTAAGTCCTACAATTCTGGTCTGTTAAACAGGCTTATTGGATTCTGTGAAAAGTTCAAATTTTAACTTTTTAAAAAAGAGATTCAGTTTTTTAAAAGTGTAACTTGAAGGCAGATCAACAAAGTTGGTGGTACTTAAGGGTTTTGCTTGTCTGTACAGACAAGATTCGCTTCTGGTTTTCTGGCTTGTATCACATGGAGTGGATGAGTACTTTTGAAGTGCTTGAGAATTGGTTATAAAATTTTCCTGTAAGATTCCCATTGTATTAAGTTTAAAAACATTGAAATAGTTTCCACAAAAACCAACTCAAAATTAGCTTTTTCCAAGTTGTAAGAATTAGTGGCATATAAAATTTGAGAGGTACTCTACATTCACACAAATCTATGTCTCTGAGATACTATTGAGTCAGGTGAAATGGTTAAAACATTTTGGGTACTTAAATCACTTTTATGCTACATTCAAACTAACTATTATATAGAGAGAGTCTGTTTGAGGTGAAAAATGTATATTTCTTTCAAATAGTTTGGAATTCTAGGGGAAAATGAGATCGTGCATTTTTACTTTGCTAGAACTGGCTGTCAGGACAGGTTCTCAGGTGTGCACTTAGGGATGGGGGGAGCTCTGCTTGGTGTGTGAAGGCAAAACATCCGGGCTGGGTTTCCTCCCTGCAAGACACACGCTTTCTTCCAGGCTGTTGCCAGCTGGTTTTGCTGTGCGGTAGTGTTAAGCTTTACAGATTGGAAACATCTGGCTTTTTATCAGCCATGTGTACTCAAAAAGAGAAAAGTGTTAACTGAAGTAAATTCATCAAATTCTTATCTGACACATTTAGTTGACCCTAAGGTGATATGTTGGGGTAATTTTGGAGCATGAGTATGTTTCTCAATGTGCATCTTTTCTAACCTTATCCTGCCTTTGGAAGAATCTTGATTTCAAGTTTGGAGCTATGCCTTTACTTGGAGCTTTCATATGCTATGTCAGTAGCAATTTCTGAAAGTGCCAATACTGATTTGCATAGAGGTCAAACCAATGTATCCTATAGCAACTTACTGAATTAGGAAGTTTTAGAGGATTCCCTTATAATCAGATGTCAGCAGGTTCCAAAAAGATCACTTGGTTCCTGTTGTTGTTAACGGCAGTTGAGTTGGTGTTCATTGATTTCTGAGGAAATAAAGAAAAAAATTTGTAAATAATAGAAAAGTCTGAATCTGTATTTATCTACTAAATACATGAGAGTCAAGTTCAAATTATGATGAGTCTTCTGGATGTGTTTGCCTTTTGAAAGCATCCTTTGTGATCTTGTCGCTCATTTCTATAGCACTTTACCCTTGACTTGGTGGGAAATTATAACTAAAGTTCAATCTAAACCTCCTATGAGTTCTAGCATCTGAATCCTTTTTAACTTGCAAAATGGACATTATACACATTTATATTTTTAAATGGCAAAATGTGTGTTAATTGGATCATAGCTTCCCACTGAGTTCAGACTTCAGAGCTGACTGATCAGTGTTTGTAATTGGTGTGCTGTTGTCATTGGTCTTCACACTGTAGCTTGACGTACTCAAGAAATTAAAGGCCTGTTAAAATCCACTAAAATCTTCCTTAGAAGAGACTGGTAAAAGCTAGGGATATTTACATTGTGTCAGCAGTAATGTTGCCTACTTGTTTTATACCAGGTATCTGTCAGCATAATAATCCCATCAAGATGGTATTAATTAGCCTCATTTTACAATAATGTTCAGAGAGATGAAGCAGCTGGCCTCTGCTCACACAGCTAGTAGGTTCCTATGTTATTTGCGTCCATGATGATAAAAGCATGTTGGAACCCTGGGGCTAATCATGAGTATCTTAGTCTACCCTTTCAAAGAACTCAAAGTGGTTTTATGTTTTCCTTTAATTTATATCCTTTACATTATTGTGTATCCCCCGTAGGTTTCCCACCACCAATTCACCCATGAACCATCACCATAGTTCCTTGTGCTCTTCTCCCCTATTTTGGTCTCTCTTCCTCCATTAATCACTGTTTTGAACACTCTTCCCCTGACTAAAGAGGCTACAGCCAGAGACTTTCAACATTTGTTATTGACCCTGGGCCTTTACACTTGCAGTTTCTTTTGTCTGGAGTCAGCCCCCCGGTCACCATATAACATAGATGCGCTTTTTATCATTTAGAACTCAACACCATTCTCATCTAGAGAACCCATCTGACCATACTACGTCAACAAAATTGCATCTCAAACTACTCCTGGGAGGTTTTACTCTGTAGCTTCTAAGAACTAGCCTCTCCCATTTCTCTCCCTGCGTAAGTTATCCACATCCTCTGCTAGTAAGGAGTTTGAGCCACAGTCTGGACTCAGCACACCTGCTTCCCTGCATGTGCTCCTCCCTTCCAGGTTCCTAAAGAAAAGTAAGTGAGAAATAAACTTAAAAATGTAACATGCTTCTGATCTGATATTGTGATTATTTTCATTGCTTTTTATCTTCAGTTTAGTCTTTCCCTTTCATAAGCCTGATTACATATTTGTGTAGTTTACTGGATTAGAATTAGATAACAACTTGAAGATAATTTCATTTAGTACAGATACAACCAAGCGTATGGTTTCAGTACAAATTTTATATATATATATGTTGCCTTATGAACAAATGAAGTCCAAGTTGTTTTTTTTTTCTTTTCTGGGGTATTTATTTTGAGTTGTTATAAAAATTTCCTGGGCTATTTTTCTAAAATTACCTTGATTGATATTTAAGTGGTGTGTTTACATTTTGAGTTGATTTATGTGAAACTGTGCTTTTCCTCCACTAAAACACTCAGGTTTCTCATGTTACCACATGATAGAAACCATTCTTCCTGCTCCATGCCTTCCATACTCCAAGGCTTCCCCAAGCTGAAGGATGGCCGGGGTTCCCATGTATTTTGCGCAGCAGCAGCTGAAATGTTCCACCAGAGGGCTATCCTTTCAGATCCCCGTGTTATTTATAGATATTTCTACTTAGAGCCTCAGCGACTTGCAGTAAATGTGAAAATACAGTGTCTAAACTCTGTGGGGTGTGTGTAAGTGTATGTGCACATGTGTGCATTTGTGCTTGCTGTAAATGAATTTCCTATGTTATTTCTGTGTTAGTTGGGCAGGGAGAAAGAGCCGCATCTTTTTTTTCTCGCCATCTGGTGTTGTCCCTTGCTTTCTACTCTTCATCAGATTCTGTGGGAGGTAAGGCCTGTCGGGCAGTGTCAGAATGTTTGCCTGACTGGGTAAACTTGCAGAGACCATCAGCCACAGCCTGGCTGTAAGACCCAGCACTGAGTCTCAACTCAATGCTTATTTCCTATCATATTCTGACCAAATAATATAACTTCTTTGAACCTCAACTCCATCATTAGTAGAGCAGTGATAATACACTTGGGTCTGGGCCTCCCTGGTGGCGCAGTGGTTAAGGGTTGCGCTGTGGAGCTGTTGGCAGCAGCGACACTAGTTCGACACCTGGCCTGGGAGATTCCCGCATGGCACAGTAGACCTCTCCTGCCTCGCCCGCTGCTCCCCTCAGCAGTGTATTTCCATCCATCTGCCTGTGCTGCTCCCCATTCTGTCTCTGCTGAACCCTCTCGCCACCCCATGCCTCTGGCCTGTACCCCAGCTTGTATGCATAAATAAGTAAATCTTAAAAAAAAATAATAATACACTTGGGTCTTGTTAAAACTACAAAAGCACTATATTAGCTGATCCCTATGCAGACTAAGGGAAGTTAAAATGATTGTACGTGTTACCACCAAAATGTTTTTATCCCCTTTCTAACCACAAACTGTACCTTTTTTGAAATTGCCACATGTTTATCAATTTATGGACCCCAGACCCCGTGTTTTAAGGCCCAGCATTTCATGACTTGTTCAGAGGGAGGCAGGGCTGATCTTTAGACCCTGTAATTGCAGTTTATTTGCTCAAACTCCTTAGTAAGGAGGACCGAGAGAGGTTTCCTTTCTTTACTTTCCCTGTTTTTGTTTTTCCCTGGGAGAAATCCTCGCCATGAAGATCAGTGCCTGTGAAACATGCTTTCTCTCATGGGTTGCTTTTTTTCACAGAGACATTAAAATTCATTATCTTGCATTAAAAATAGAATGTTGGCACTCACATCTTTGTGGTCTGGATGAAAGTGGTCTATGGATTGTTGATTTAGCTGACTTATTCCCCCGGAACGCCTTGACTTAAATTAATCTTCCCTTTTGCTGAAATCTTAGGATTTCCATTTGCTGAACTAGGAATAATGAAAAAAAAAAGAAACTAACTTTTCTGTAGGTAGTTATGTTAGAGAAAGGCTGATAGGTGTCACTGTTCATTTTATTAGAGAAGGCTCCACTTAATCCCATGTAACTTTTATCCTCTCATCCCTGTGTATGCACAATTTACAAATTTGCAGCCCAAAATATATTGTTCTAATTAGATCACTTTTGTCATAAAAATCATTTATGTATTATTTTTATAGTAAAATCTGTGGAAAATGCTTCTGTAGACATTAGCATGTATACTTTAGCTTTCATTATAATATTACATCTCAAGACCAATGATAGTAATTTGTGTAAAGAACTTATTAAGGTCTAAAGCACTTGAAGAAATTTGAAGGCTGGAATCCCATCAGGGAAAAGAAACACTGCATGCAGCTGATATTAAGGGGCGAGGGCCAAGGAAGTGAGGACTCCCTCTTTCTGGTGTTCCTCTTAACTGTGAGGGCGGATGTGGCAGGATCTTTAAAGCAGCTGTGAAGTTCCCTAGACTGGGGCAGGCTTCCTGCCCTTTCAAGGTAACTCTTTTATCATACGTTCGACTAAACCCAGGCAGTTAGAAAGCAGTTCTTGTGTTCTAATTGCCCAGTAGGTTGAGGCTTGGGACAATAAGTGGATATCAAGAAAGGGTCAGACTTGAAAACTGGCTACCCAATGAGCAGACCAAATCAGAGAGAATGGAAAATGTCTTTTTAAAAATTATTTTGTCAAGATAGAGGTTTTCTTTCTTAACTGTGTTGAAATCTGGTTGATGAGTAATTGTTAGATTTGGGGATATTTGTCTTTCATCTTACTCCATCAGATCACGAATGCCAATCACAGCTCTAAAAAGAGTTTTAGACCTGACTGAGGGTACTCCTGCAGAAAGAATAATAGCCTGGGGCTGCATGGGAAGAGAGAAGGGTCTTGAAGGAGGCTCAGGGTAGCCTTGCTTGTGTTATTTTCTGCCTCTGTCTTTTTGTCCTGCTGTGCAGTAGTAGTACCATTTTAAATATTTGATATGTATTTTTAAACACAACTCCTTTTTCTGCATTCTTGTCTTCAACATGCCTATATATTGGCCTTAGACTTTAAAATCAAGATGTTTATAGTAAATTAAATGATGGCATAAGTTCTTTCAGTGAGAGGGTAAATCTGCACCATCACAAACCAAAGCACACAGGTGTGTACACACACACAGACACACACACACGGACACATGCCCTCACCACCCCTCCTAAGGGAAGATTTTTAAAGAGAAAAACAGCCTTGACTGTGCACACTTGCAAATCACACTTCCAACTGACCGACCGACCGTCTTGTAACCTAGGGAAACCACATGAATTCAGTTTTTGTCATTTATAGTTTTATGCTTGACTGATTTTGAAAACATCCCTGTAGCACAGCTTATCCATTTGAAAGATTTTCTATTTCTTTAATTTTGACAATTTTTTAATCTAATCTGCAATGCCTGCGTCCCTTATACTAGAAATCTAGGCCTCTAACACTGGTGCTAAAGATTGATCGGTAATCCTGGGATGTAGGTGGGGATTGCTGTGACTGGTACAGGTGGCAGGAGCTGCCCCAGAGACAAAATACAACACCCCTGGGTCCATTATTTTGGTTTGAAATACGTAAGTAAACCATTCTTGAAAGTGGAAACAATAAACAAATTATCCACTTCCGCAATCAGCTAATTAAGGCTGTCTTTCAATAAACAACTGAATTTTCTGCTAACTAGCACTTTTATGACTTTAATCTCCAGTGCTCTTTTGCCCTTCCCACATTTTATTTATTCTCACTCAAATTTTTCTTAGTAACCTTGCATATTAGTTATACTAATGTTAACTACTTTTGCAATCTCTTTGCCTAAAAGTCCCTGACTGTCATTTGATTGCAGGGCATAGTTTTTATTTTAATTAGAATTTAAATTAATTCAACTCTTTTTAGTTTCTTAGAGCTAATAAATCAAGAAAGGGAAGTAGCAGCCACACAGCGATTATGCATCCAAGATCCAGTCTTTTTAGGAACATGGTCATAATCTCTTTTTTAATAATACCTTATTTTAAAATCATGTCAATTTAGAATTATTTCTTTTAGTTGAAAAAATATGAAACAAAGTTTTAGAAAAATGTTTGTTAAATATTAAAATAATGTACTATTTATCTATTTGTGGATTGTTTTCAACCAGTATATGAAAGATGCTCAATAACTGAAGTCACCATTTGAAAATTATCTTACTATATTCTATACATGTATGTGAAGAATATAGTTAAGAATTTAAACACTTATTTTCCTTTTCACAATAAAGGGGATTTAAATTAATTCACACGTGGGAATTAAGACTTGTTAATATAATTTTACTTTAAAATTCTCAATCCATAGAGTTGATTGTTTTAAATTCCCTTCCTTATATATCCTATGTTATTCACTCTTTATTACCTTTAATACACGGGAAAGTAGTTTTATTATGCTTAAAATTCAGAACAGGGTGATACTTGCATGTCTAAATAAAATACACCATTTCAAACATGAGAAATATTTTTCCCAAGTAAAAATACGTGTTTCATCTGTTTATCATGATGAAACTGCTTAGTACACTTTTGGATAAAGAAATCATACAGAATATTTCAAATGTGCAAGTTTTGATCAAGTCTCTGGGGTCCCCACACTGGCATATGGAAGCGTATTTAAGTTTATGTTTAATTTCCTTTACTGTCGGCATAGTTTATTTTGGTTCAGACACATACACATTCACTTGGATGTGGTATGCTCTCTCATACACACTAGCAGAAAGCATAAACAGGATTTTTCCAAGTTATCAAGACAATTTTCTGAATGAGCTGCAAAACTGAAATTAATATCTTTTTTGAGTCATCAAGGACAAAAGCCCCATTTTGTGCTGTCCCTGCAGGATGCTTAACTCTCCATGAAGTTAATGTGGATTTTGTAGATATAAGCACTCATGATCAGGGAAAGCAGGCAATTCTTTTTGAACATGTGCGATTAAATCCCATAATGGAACATTCTCAGATTTAATTAGTTCTCATCATATAACATGATGCAGCCAGATTGATATAATTAGTGATAATGCTAGTAATAACTTTGCCATTATAGATACCAGGAACTCCAAGTGTCAAATTAAACATTTGTATTGTTTTAAAATTACAATGAATTTTAAATTAATTTTGAAGTGACTTTGTATTATAAATAAAACAAATACTATAGCCAATGCTTTTCTTTACTGTGATGACTAAAAAGATAGCTTTCCATTATCAGTGTCATTCTTTCTTCCTAAAAAAAAAATATTACATATAGAACATCAAAATATAAAATTAATCAAAGCATTTTTATTTTAGAAGTATAAATTTAGTATTTTTTAAGATTTATTTATGCATACAAGAACTGGGGTGTAGGCCAGAATTTGGGGTGGTGAGAGGATTCACCAGAGACAGAGTGGGGAGCAGAACAGGCAGATCCCCTGAAGTACTCTGCTGAGGGGAGCAGCCGGTGAGGCAGGAGAGGTCTGCTGTGCCATGTGGGGAGCTCCCTGGCTGGGGATCGAACTCATGCTGCAGTAGCTGTGGATAGCTTCATAGTGCTGAGACTTAACCCGTTGTGCCACCAGGGAGGCCCTAGAAGTATAAATTTAGTTTTAAGATCAGTGGTATTGCATTTATTTATTCCTAATACCAAGCATTGAGGATATTGAGGCACCTCAGAAGAACCTTAGGATTCTGAGAAATATTGAAACATTCCTCTACTGGATGGTATATGAGCTTTTCGATTTAATTAATTTATTAGTTTATCCATACCCTAAATTTCTACTTGATATTGTCCCTCTTCCATCAGCCAGCAGAACTCACAGTGACTGAACATCTCCAATTAAGAATGCTTTTCCTGTCTGCTTTCTTTACACATTTTCCTGACCTTCAGAACATGGCTTAAGTGCTTCTTTCCTGTAATGAATAGCACTGCATAACATCTCTTGCATTAACATCTTGACTCTGCAAAGGTACTTAACTGCTTATAGTATATGTCCTGTCTTCCCATCAAGATCGCAAATTTCAGGTGGAACAGGAAAATAAAGATGGATGGTAACTAGGACTTTTGTGGTCGGTGTGGTATCATACATTTGAAGAATTAAATCTGTATTCCTAAACTTGCAGTGTTGTAAACCAGTGGTACCTCAATTTAAAAAAAAAATGATTACAAATTTCTGTCTGCAAATATGCAAAAGATTGCTTAAAAGATAAGGGGGGGCAGTCCTGTACTCTTCCCAAACTTAGCCTAGCACAATGTTCTATATGTAGTTGGTTTTCAACTAATACTTGAAGATGAATTTATGACTGTCATATCTTTCAAAAATTTATTTTAACTAGAACTACTGAAATAGAAAATATGTGAGCGTATTTCTGTTTGACCATATGTTATTTGGCGTACATTTTCTGAGACTAACTTTGATGTTTGGTGACATACCTGAAACAGAGATTTTAATGGTTGACCCACCCAACCAGCACATATAACCTTGCTTTCATGGATGGTCACATCCATGTAACATGCTAATAACAGGAAATGTTTCTAGTATTTGCCTAAAGAATTCAATAGAGGCCTCGTTGGTGGCTTAGGGATTAACTCTCAGTGCTATCACTACTGTGGCCTGAGTTCAATCCCAGCCAGGGAACTATCCTACATATGCCATAGCAGACCTCTTCTGTCTCACAGACTGCTCCCCTTAGCAACTGTTCTGCTCCCCACTGTCTCTGGTGAATCCTCTCCCCCTGTACACCTCTGGACTACACCCCAGTTCTACCCATACACATACACACACAAAAAAGAATTCAATAGAATTTCTGTGTGACTCCTTTATTGATGGAAACTTATATGTGGCCTTGAGGGCCTCAGTTGCAGAAGAACTCAAAGCATGGATAGCAGCTGATAGGATCGCTAACACGTCACATCACTTTATTGACTTCTTCACATTTGCTGTGAACAGAGAACATTCTTTGTCTGCTTTCCCAAATGCCTTAATGTGGAAAATGAAGGGCCGCACTGGGTGACTCCTTTAGTGGCAGGGTATGTGGGTGCGTTTTCCAGAGGCTGGGAATGACCTTGCTCTTACAGAGGCAGTCAATACATGTCTTCCTGCTAGAAGACAGAATAATAGGATCTGGAGGATTTGATAAACACTTTTCCTAACTTTGCTATTGTGGCAGTACATGTGTGGTGTATATAAAAGTTGGTCCTCTGCTTTAGTTTACCCGAGAGGAAACTGATAGCATTCTTCATCTTAATAAGTTTCCTGTGAAGTTGTATATATGAAAAATGGAAACCATTCAACCTGTGGGGGGAGGGGAAAAGTTACAAAGTTTTCATCAAGCCTGGTGAATAAGTGTTGAATGTTTTTTCAGAACATCAGGTGTTTCCTTACCCAACTCCAGCATTCATTCCCTGCCCTCAACCAAAAAAAAAATAATAATAAAACCTGACTTTTTCCCATATCTATATGGTTATACAGAACATGTGATTTATTTCATTGTCAACTGAGAAAGCATGTTGAGGAACTCTAGGGTATTTAGGAAGAAGACACAGCCCACACCTTCACTAAAATTAAAATCTAGTTGTGAAAACAAAGCATCAATATGTGCTAATTTAGTGTGTGCAATAGGGCTAGACTTTTCCTGATTAATTAGACATGTGGTAAACAAAAAAAGTGTTTGAATTCAAAACAGGCTATATCTCAGCTGTCTGAAGTGATATGGAAGATTTTATGAAAGGATTCCCAGTTGGGATAGGATATAAAATAGAAGCAGAACTGGTAATGATGAATATTTACTGTTTCTTATTTGTTTTCTCATTGCTCATGTGTAATAATGAATACATTACACATTGCTTCTAATCAGTGGATATTATTATGTAAATTTCACAGCAATTATCTATACCTCTTTAGCAGGTTATTTTAATTCTCATCTATGTCATTTTGCTTGTGGTTTGTTTTTTTTTTTTTTTTTTTTTTTTTTTTTTTTTTTTTTTTTTTTTTTTTTTTTTTTTTTTTTTTTTTTTTTTTTTTTTTTTTTTTTTTGTCACCAAACAAATAGGAATCTCAGGAAGCTCAGAGATGTAACTAGTAAGTGGTTTGTGTGGTCAGCGGTGTCGTGCAGGGTGGGTGAGCTCAGTCTTTGCTGCTCAGATATAGTCTCTGGACCAGCAGCAACAGCATCACCTGGGAACTTATTAAAAGTGCAGAATGTCAACCCCACCTGAGCTCTGCATTTTCACAAGCTCTCCAAATAATTCACATGTACATTCGATAGGAGGAATCACTTTTCTCAGCTATTCACACTAAGCATTTAGTGTCCCATTCTCATCGGACACTGTTAGAGATCTTTACAAAATTGTGAAGGTGAGTATTTAATCACTATAGATGTAATTTTCTCTGAGCATGACACATTATGTAATGGAATGAAGCTTTTAGTATTATGGAAGAA
Organism: Scalopus aquaticus; assembly: GCA_004024925.1. Classification (NCBI taxonomy): domain Eukaryota; kingdom Metazoa; phylum Chordata; class Mammalia; order Eulipotyphla; family Talpidae; genus Scalopus; species Scalopus aquaticus. Next base: position 190,592 of record PVIJ01001293.1, read on the forward strand.
TGATTCTGGCCATAGTTAAAAGTTAAGTGAATGCCTGAGCTGTTTTCCCAGTGCTTGGAGTTTTTCAAAACTCAAACCATGTTTTGGAAAACACTGTTTTCCCTTTTATATCTCAGACCATATGAATTCAATTTTGTGGGAAATTTAGCCACATGGTTCTGATTCATTTACACTTAACCCTTGAGAAGGTTGTGTTACAACAGCAGTTGCCTGTCCAGAAAATACCAGTCTTTTGGGAAAAAGAAAAATTGGGAGACGTCTTTGGACAGACCCCAGAGAAGTTGGGTTTGCGTTCAGGACTCTGAACCTTGAGACAGGTGTGTGCAGAGTCCATGTCTGGATGCTTCTGTTTTATACATGTTTGGCAGGGCTAGGGTAGGGTGACCGTGTTGCCTCATGAGCTGAAAAATAACAGGGACATGTATAGGTCATGAAGCTTAGACAAAATCCATATTTTTATAAACCATTCATTAGCATTTCTCTTCTTCTAAAAATTGTATTCATATTATTTTGCAAGATTTCTGTGTTCTGACCTTCACAGAGACCTTGTCCATATTTAGTATTAGCCAGCCTCTTAGCAATGCTAACAAAGGAGGAGAAGATAAAGTGCTGTTTGTAGCTGTTGGGAAAGCCTCAGTGGGTGATGTGCTTAAAAAAAAGCAACCTTGATTATATTTTTTTTAGAGTATTGTAATTTGAGCTGACATATAACTAGTGAACTAATAAAAATCATTAAACTTCTTTTTGTCTTGATAAAGCTTGAATTCTAGCTTGTTAAATAGATTCAATGTGTCTTTTTTTTGATTGATGGATAGTATATATAAACACATGTGTATACATTTGAGAATATATGTCATGAATAAAAAGTGTTTATAGTGGAAGAAAACAAAGATCAAATTAATCATGTTTTCTATTTAGACATCCATCCCTACATTTAGTGAGTTTGTTTAGATAAGAGAACTTGGCTTGATTACAGTTCCAAGTAGCCATTGATAAACGAAAGGGCATTTGAATTCCATGTCTAACACATTATTCCAGGGAATCAGCAAATACATATTCATATGGCAGATGCTCTAATCAAGGCTGAAGGTCTTGCTTAAATATTTTAAAAAGCAATCTTGGCACTAAAAGGCAAATAGAACACTAGCCGGGAGGATGATTTTGCCTATATCCCTCCAGCTATAGGCTCTCACATCATTGTCCTTTGTTGTGACATGCTCTTTTTCTAAAAAGAAAACTTTCTTCTCCTTCATCAGCTGCTTCACTCTTTCCTAACAGGATCATTTGATGCCAATGCGTGAACCTTCCTGGTGCCCTCTGTCTAGGACCAGTGTCTACCATCTATTATGCTTCCAGACATTCTGTATTTACCTCCGCCCTAATATTTTTGACTTTGGCATATACTTAACTGTTAATATGCAGTCTTCTCCGGGGTTTGACTCTGTCTTGTGTAGTTCAGTGCCTACCACCTAACACAAAGTAAGCACTCAATGAAGCTGTTGATTGAATAAAGTCATAATTTAAACAATATGCTAAACCATCCCTTGAAAGCTAAACATCTTTGAATGATGCCAGACTTAAAATTTGACCTTGTGGATTGAGTTTGTGAGAGTTTGTAAGGAATTAGCTTGTAGATTTGTGTCACCCAGAAGCTGAACCTTGCTTCTTTGCATAGAGAGTGGGCTATTGGCTTGTCTGGGCACCTCACAGATGCCCACTGTGGGCGGGGCTGCATGTAGTGAAAGTCTGTGGTGGCTCATCTGAACATCATGATTAGGAAAAGAATCCCAAGCAGATGTAGCCAAAGAGCCTTTGTTCAGTTGTTGAACATTAATGCTATATGGTTTCCATTAGACCAGTGTGCTCCATACCTCACTTGCATCATTCTTTAGGTTGTTGAGAATATATCCCAGCTTTAAAGACTTTCACAGATGACATGTGCACAGTTTCCTTCTGTGACTTACACCATTTTTTCTTTAATAGGTCTCCTTGTCAGAAATGTATTTTTTTTTCTCTAATCTAAATTCTCACATGGCCATTTTCCTCCTTTTGGTCTCCAGTTGAGTTGGGGGGTGGGCAGCTGACCCCCTCAAAGTGTTCTTCTCTGTCCAATTTTTGGATCATGTTCATCTCCCTAGGGTTTGAAAAGTCTTTTCTACATATGTAAGTAAAAATAAAGCTTGAACTTTCAATTCCAAGTTTATCATAAGTACGCCCCACTGCTTTTGACACCTCCTGCTCTTCATGTTTTCTTCCAGGCTACTTTTTGTTTCCTTTTGCAACCATCATGGGTAACTGAACTTATTCCTTTCTCTGTTTGCATTTGGTCTTACTCTGCAATTACAAGCTTCTTGGAAGCCAAGATTATATGACTCCTCTTTGATTTCTTTTAACACAAAATAAAAAGAAATTAAATTTCCAGTATTGCTCATTCTTTGACATACCTAGCCCCAGTTTGTTGAAATTGAGTAAGAAATTTAGCTGAGAAAGTTATTGTCTACTCAAAGGGAAAATCTGTATCTAGAAAAGGCACTTTAGAAAAAAGTTCAGCACCAAAATTTTATGTGAAAAACATATTGTGGAACAGAAAACTTTCTGTCATTTACATTTCAGAGTTCTTTATTCCTCTACAAGGCAGCAAATATTTCTAGGTAACATTAAAGCATGTTTCATTAAGTGAAATTCCATCATGCAATCCAATATAGAAAGTAGATTTGTTGGTATTACAGGTAATTAAGGTAGCAGTAACATCAATAATTACTGTAAAATTATTATATGGCATAATTAATGCCCTCAAATGATTTAGAAATTCTTGGATGAAAGAAGATACACTAGTGGGAGTTTTGGTGTTGAAAAGACAAAAACTGTTTTGAAATATGTTACCAAACCTCATGTTTTATGAGCAGAAACTGGCAAAACATCAGGACACAGCTGCTGATTTTAGATACTCTTTTCTGTAACTATCTTGGAGTCAATGAACCCTGTGTAAGGAGAGTCTGTCAAGGACAATCTGAGCAAATATCATCAGCCTTATGATTACTTCCCAGATAGTATGTTTTTCCTGGAGATTTCCCTGAATGTCTCAGGAAACATTTTGCTAAATGGAACCGCATAGCAATGTATGGACTTGAATATTTGACATCAAAACCAAGTTTTGGCAAGATGTGTTGAATGAGCCAAAAATATTCTGTTAGTCCTCTGGATTAAAGAAAAAATAAATCAAAAAATCAGAAACTCATTTTACAACTAGTGTTTACTATGAAATGTTTTTCACTAACAATTTTGCAGCGAAAACACCATTTTAAATCAAAACAAGGCAATTATTTACTAAACTTTCTCTCCAAATACAAAGAGACTACTAAATAACTATTTCTTAAACTTAGTATATAGTCTGTAATGTGTTAAATTATTAACATTTCTGTTGGAGAAGGCATTTGTCATTAAATATTTAAACTACATATCTCAGAACTCTATTTCAGCAACTGATACCAAAGTTATAAAATAAAGATAGCTCACATGTTATAGCTCTGTCAAATATTCAACATTTTTATTAAAGAAAAAAAGAAGAAAAGGGAAACCCCACATCAAGCCATTACTACTGGCATGACCTTTGTTCAGAAAGATTCATGTTTCACCATGATACTCGGCACTCATGGGAGCTGGGAAGGCCAGAGGGCATTTCTTTCTGTTAATGGTGGTACATGATTTTAGGACATAGGTTCAATGGCTATTTCAATTAGTATCAAGAATCTGTCATTGTACCACAAGACTCAAATAAGTCTAAATAAATGCATTAGAGAAAAAAATAAAAAGTTGATTAGTTTCATAAAACTGTCTTTTGTTACCACAATAGAGTACCAAAAAATGTCACTGTTTGATGTTTGTAGAATAACTGTAGAATATAGGGATACAGGGGAATTTACCTTTAAGAAAGATTTTTCTGTTTTACTCGATTTTGCTTTATAAGCCCTTTCTATTTTTTTTTTCATTTCAGAAGATATCTTTCCATACTGAAGGTTCCTTTTTCCTATGTTCTTCTGTTAACCATAGGAGTAATTTCTTGAGCCTAGATTTTTTTCTTTCTTTCTTTTTTTTTTTAATTAAAAGTCTTGTCACTTAGCATCTTTTCGTGAAGCTATGTATACTATACCCAGTGTAGACTGTTACCAGGAAAGGTGACTCCTATGAGTTTAATTGTGCATGGCTAGCTTGCAGCCTAACCCTTTAACTCATCACACACCAAAGTAAATATGCTGGCAGAATCAAGTAGTGACAGTTATGTTCACAATGACTCTGAATTGTTCGTTATAATTTGGATACTTAGCTTTTGGAAGCAAGACCTCTATGAATAAAAATCAGTGAACAAATATTTAGTTGATCATTTTGAGTAAGTGGGAGATTTCTGCAGCCACACTCAGATGTTGCCCTTTCTGAAGTTCTCATCTCAAGCAACCCAGTGCCTGCTCACGGAAGATTTAAATACAGCAGAAAAAGGAAGCTGACTGCAGTGAGTGTAAATCTTTTGTGGTACACCAGGTTTACATCATTACTGCCCCAGACAAATTGGTCATGCTTATTTTATTTGTTCTCACAAATCACTCTCTTGATTAGCTTGAGTTTTGTTTTGCAAATAGTGACCTCAAAAGTGTACATAATTTCAGATGGAGTATTCAGAATGTTAATATTGAATAATACCAACCACCCTTCCTTAACAGAAATGGAGGGGGAAAATACAGGTTATAAAGATCTTTAAGGTTTACTTTCACTCTGTGATTTTTAAAAAAAGAAATATTTATTTCAGTAGAGTTATAGGTAATTTTGTTGTATGTGGGTGTTTTATGTAGTGTTTTGTGAGTGGCCTCTCTTCTAGAGGAGTGAGGGGGGCCTCAGACTGTGCCAGCATGGGCTTAGAGTCCTTGAGACTTTCTGAGCTATTTTTAATGCAGGTGTGAAATTTTTGGTGTTTGCATCTGTCAGGACCAAAATGAAATTTTAACTTGAAGTGGAAAATTTCACTGTCTGAAAATGATTGTTGATGTTATGGCTTGCACCAACCTGTGGATGCATTAGGCAAAAATAAATAAATAAATAAATAAAATAAGGGATGAATAATAATTTGAGTACCCCTCAAGAAATATGGTGACTTCAATTTCTCTTCAATATAATACTGGAGGTCCTAGCCAGAGCAATAAGACAAGAAAAAGACATTCAAGGCATCCAAACAGGGAAAGAGGAAATTAAACTGTCACTATTTGCAGATGATATGATAATATATCTAGAAAACCCTAAAAACTCCATAGAAACACTACTCAAAGGATAGACCAGTTCAGTAAAGTAGCAGGATACAAAATCAACACACAAAAATCAGTAGCCTTCCTATATGCAAACACCCCATCTGAAGAAGAAGAAATTAAGAGATCCATCCCCTTCAAATTGAAACAAACAAAAAATCAAATATCTGGGAATAAATCTAACAAAAGATGTAAAGGACTTATATAAAGAAAACTATAAAACAGTGTTGAAAGAAATAGAAGACACAAGAAAATGGAAAGACATCCCCTGCTCATGGATTGGAAGGATTAACATTATCAAAATGGCCATCTTACCAAAAGCAATTTACAGATTCAATGCTATTCCGATAAAAATCTCAATGACATTTTTCAAAGAAATAGAACAAATACTGATGAAATTCAGTATTTAGCATAGCTAAAGCCCTCCTGACTAAAGAGAAAGAAAACAGAGGGATTTCACTCCCTGGTTTCAAACTATACTACAAAGCTGTGATAATTAAAACAGCATGGTATTGGAACAAAAACAGACACAAAGACCTTTTTTTTTTTTTAATGGAACCGAATAGAGTACCCAGAAATAAAGCTGCATATCTATGAATGACTAATCTTTGACAAAGGAGCAAAGAAAATGCAGTGGACAGTCTATTCAATAAATGGTGCTGGGAAAACTGGACAGCTACATGCAAAAAAAAAATGAAGCTAGATTACTACCTCACACCCTGCACAAAAGTCAACTCAAAATGGATAAAAGACCTGGATGTAAGACCTGAAACCATAACATTCATAGAAGAAAATATAGGGAAAACTTTACATGACAGCAAAATCTTTAAAGACACATCCCCCAAAGTGAAGGAAGTGAAGGATAAGATAAATAGATGGGATTACATCAAAATAAAAAGCTTCTGTACAGCAAAAGAGACATTAACCAAAACTAACAGACACCCTACTAATTGGGAGAAGATCTTTGCACACAATACAACCAATAAAGGACTGGTAACAAAAATTTACAAGGAGATAAAGGAACTCACACAACTCAACAAAAACAAAGCCAACAATCCAGTCAAAAAATGGGCAGAAGAGCTAAAAAGACACTTCTCCAAAGAAGAAAAGCAAATGACCAACAGGTACATGAAAAAATGTTCAACATCACTCATAATCAGGGAAATGCAAATCAAAATCACAATGAGATACCACCTCACACCTCTGAGAATGGTGCACATTAAAAGTACAGGCAACAACAAATGCTGGTGGGGATGTGGAGAAAAAGGAACTCTTCTACACTGCTGGTGAGAATGCAAACTGGTCCAACCTCTATGGAAAGCTGTATGGCGATTCCTCAAGCTGCTAAAAATGGAGCTTCCATAAGCCCCAGCAATTCCACTTTTGGGAATCTACCCAAAAGACGCAAAAACACTAATCCAAAAGAACACATGCACCTGTTATGTTTATTGCAGCACTGTTTACAATAGCCAAGGTATGGAAACAATCCAGATGTCCAAAAATAGATGACTGGATTAAGAAGATGTGGTCCATATACACAATGGAATACTATTCAGCATTCAAAAAAGATAAACACTTTCAATTTGCAGTGACATGGATGGAACTAGAAGGAATCATGCTCAGTGAAATAAGCCAGAAAGAAAGAGAAAAAAATCAAATAGTTTCATTTATAACAGAAATATAGGAGAACCAAACAAGAGAGAGACACTCAGCTAGGGAGGAGGAGGATATGGGCACAAAATGGAGTAGAAAAGGACACAGGGACCATGGTGATGGGTCACGGGTGAAGTGGTCTTGGGTTACTCAAGGGGAAAACAAAATGTAAAAGATAAATAACAATTAAAAAAAAGAAATGTGGTGAGTGCATGTTTTAACCAAAGAAAGAGTCAACAGGGTCAACTTTCACAAGAAACATTAAGACCAAAAAGAAGCAATTCTATGCCTTAACCTATTAGAAAATCATTTGAGAATGCCTTAGGAGCAACTGAATCCAAATTGCTGGATATTGAGAGGACAATATGAAATGAGGAAGTGGGGTGTAAGTGACTTTTAAAGTGCATTGTTGGGTGTAGAAAGGTAGAGATGGAGCTTGTTATCTTTTTATTTTTATCTCAGTTGAGTAGGAAAGTTTATTGAACTGAGATAAATCAAGGAGTGGGAAAGGAGGCATTGATGATTTAAGAGGAAAATAGCTCAGACAGTGAAATTCTAATTACTCATCCAGAGTGAGCAAGGGTAAAGGGGGAAGTGGGCTGGCAGGTGGGTGAGGAAGGTTATAAAATTAGAGACACAAAAGATCAAGTTATCTTTGTGAAAGAACATCAGCAGACATGATGAAGTTTGTCCCATACTGTGTCTTACAAAATGACATATATTCAGTAAGATTTTAGTGAGTATGTAAGTCTAGCTTTTAAAATTTCTAATTTTTCTGATTTTAAAATATAAATGTTCTGACACACTAGAGTTATAATGGAAGGCCAAAATAAAATGTGGTAAGGAAAGAGGAGATGCAGCCAAGCTTATCAGGCAGTACTAAAGAGGTAGAAGAGGGACTCCATGTAAAAGTTAGAGGATTGAAATTTATTCTGTTTATAAAAGAGAAAACTGAATGGAAACTACTTCTTAATTTCAGAAACACAAAAGGTTTAATAAGAGTGAGCCTAACCAATTTTTGCCAGTTATTCTCGATGAGAAAATAAAGGGAAATGAGTTTAAATTAAGGGAGACATTTTTTCCCCTTTCTTGTAAAGAACATTATAAAATGTTAGGGTAGGTTTCTAACAGGCTTATTGAGAATCCACAGGCAAAAATAAATAAATAAACGAATAAATAAATATAAGCTCTTATATTCAACTGGCTGAAGTTTAGGGTCCAGGCCAGATTTTTTGAAAACTGTCCAGCTAGTGAATTATTAACTTGTATGTATGATTTTGATCAGTTTGCTTCAGAAATGCTGCCACTTGCTTTTTTAAAACTGAAACAAATGACTGTGAAAATAAAAGTGTGTGTGTGTGTGTGTGTGTGTGTGTGTGTGTGTGTGTGTGTGTGTTTTATGACTGTGTTCTAGTTCGAAAACTAGGAGGAAAACTAAAAATAATAATTTCTGAATTTTGAATAAAATAACTATATATATATGAAAGTCAGGTTTAGATTGTTTCCATTCAGTAAAATTATGTCATCTTTAGCAGTGGCTATAAAACGTATCTGCAAAAGTGGAACTGGAATTTTCTTGGTTGTGCCACTAAGAACCTTAAGTGCATGCAGTCCCTGATAGGCCTTCTTGCCAGTTTGGGGAAGTTTTTCCATCTTTGAAATTATGGGTTTAGGAGTCCCATGTGGTGGTGGCCTCTACCTGAGTAGCCCACCCCAGGGTGGAGTGGGTAGTCTCAGTTCTCACAGCCACATGAGAACCAGACTGGTTACTTTAAGTTGCAAGTAAAGGGCATTTTCATTGCTTGTGGTCAACTTTAGTGGTTTCGTTAATAATCATTTTAATTTATTTTATGAAGTTAGGATTTGGGTGAGTATTACAAACTGAACTCAATCCAGGTACATCTCAGTTAATACATGTGTACATACAGACCTAGGTACATATAGCTCATGTCTTTCTTACTCCAGTGATTATGTCTTAATCATCTTTTTATCGCCTAGAGTCATTACATCGTGTCTGTCACTCACACTATGCCATAGAAATGTTGGAATGAATCCATTCCTTACCCTTTTAGCATTGAGTTTCAATTGACCACTGCGCCACAATTCATGCTAACTCAATTCTCTCTTCTTTGGTGCTTCTTCTTAGTTTACACTGTCCTAAAAATGAACCTCACATGTGATAATTAGGTCTTCTCCACATGCTCCCTCAGTTGGACTTCTTTATTGGAAATCGGCCTCAAAGATGCTTCACTCCTTTTCTCATGAGTGTTGCAATAAGTTAATGGCTACTTTGTCCTTTTGTCCAGTCAGTCAATAACTGCTGAACACTATGAATGGTCGGACTTTGCCCATTGGCAAGTGTGGGGGCGTGCACTATTGTTCTGCTTTTTCCATTGGAAGGCAATTGCTTTGAACACCCAAAAACAGTTATAGAAGTTAAACCTTTAAAAGCAAACTCTGCATCTTCTTTAGTGTGAGAAAAAGTCTGTAAAATGTAGTGTGACTTGCACAGCAGTTACTCACCTTGTTAGATCTAATTTCAGAAAGTCCCAATTGCCCCTTATCTTAGCACATTTTTTTAATGTACCAAATAACATTGTTGAAACTGCAGTTCTTTTGAAGTCTGTTGTGTTGGTGCCTAATTATTGCACCAAGCTGTTTGTTTTCTTCTTTTTTAATATAAGAACTTAGAAGACACTGAGCTCGATTTGTTTTGTTCATTGAAGTGTTGTTAGTTCTGCATAACTATTTTGAACTTAGTATAGTGAGTCTTCCAAATTAGCAAAGTTTACTTCTCTTAAGAAGTATCTTTATTTTCTTTATCTTTAGTACTTAATGGTAATTCTTTTTAAATACATTTAATGATTCTTTAACTTCCTTTTTTTTAAGATTTATTTATTTATGCATACAAGCTGGGGTACAGGCCAGAGGCGTGGGGCTGCAAGAGGACTCACCAGAGACAGAGCTGGGAGCAGAACAGGCAGATCGATGGAAATACACTGCTGAGGGGAGCAATGAGCGAAGCAGGGGAAGTCTGCTGTGCCATGTGGGAATCTCCCCAGCCAGGCGTCAAACTCGCATCACCACTGCCAACAGCTCCACAGCACAGCGCTTAACCGCTGCGCCACCAGGGAGGCCCTCCCTGACTTCTTCAGCACTATATTCAAATGATAATTGAACCTTACTCTGTTATCTCTTTACATTGATTATTTCATTAGGTTATTAAGATATAAAGAACTGATTACGCCCTTTACTAAATAACTTCAATGTTAACATACTTTAACCTTGTTATAAGACTTCCTTTAGAGTCGTTTATGATTTTTTTCACTTCTACCAGGGTGTCCTTGATGCTGTTAATATGCTATATTATTTTTCCAGGGTGACTATGATAAGCTGACAAATACTCCAGAATACTACAGAATTCACTCCTCAGTAAAGACAGTATTGTATGGTGGCTAAAAATGCACAGACTTTTAATTCCATTTCTGCTACCACCTTGCTGTTGATCTTTACAAGTTACTTAATCTTTCCATTTCTCTTCTCACTTATCTTATCTATTAGGTGGGCACAGTAGTACCCATTTTCTAGAATTGTGACGACTAGGTGCATGGGACAGTGCCTGGTGTATGAAAAGAGCTAAATAGCTGCACTAGCTATTGTTGTAACTTAGTGATTAGGTAGCTCAGAGACTTGATTTTGACTAGCCATATTCTAAGTTAAGGGATTGAATAACAAGTGTAGATTATAAACTGGGGAATTTTTTATTCAAATTACCCTATCTCCTGAAATTTTTAGATTACTCTACTTTTTTCTGGGAGTTACACAGATGTAGTAACTAGTTGGAAGGGGTTGCTTATTACCAATGACAAAAATCCCACAATTAAAACTCTGTTGTGTTACTTGATTCTATAAGCTGTTGTTCTTTCAAGATTTGAAATTGACAAATGCTATAGTTCAGTCTTTAAACTTGGAAATGATTGATGGAATGATACTGTGAGGATTGGTATCGACAAATTCTTACTCACCCATAAGCCTTACAACCTCACCACTCCACTCTACCCAACTTTAACAGGTGTAATGTTTCACTGTCCAGTATGGAAGCTAGTAGCCAGCCCCATTTAACACTTTGACTTTCAATTAATTGATATTAAATTAAATTAAAAATTCAATTCCTCCGTTGACTCAAATTTTAAGTTCAATAGACACGTGGTTATTGGTGAGCATACTGTGCAATAAGAAAATGTGGAACACTTCTGTGGCAGTGCGTTCTGGTGGACAGTGTTGTGAAGGGATATTCACAAAATCTGGCACATACACACTCTTTATTATGAGTTAAGGTTTGGGACTTGGTTTCCTAGTTAATCCACAGAACAGGATCTCAGAAAAGAGGACAATCCTGGTAAGTATATATCAGAGGGTCTCATTCATTCAACAAATTCATGGAGCACTTTTTTGGTATTGGGATCAGGACTGAGGAAACAGATTAGTGTGTTAATGTTTCTTCCCCCCCCCCCCCGCCCCATCCCCAAACAAGCACCTGAAACTACCATGCAGCATCACTGTAAGAACAGGTGAGGACAGAGGGCTGGTGAGTGAGTGTCTCACTCGGCCAGTGGGAAGGTAATTTCTTTCTTGTAGCCTTGCCTTGCCCTAACCAGAACCTTCAGCCCTACCAAGTCTGAAAATGTCTGCCCTTAATAAGTCATGTTAGTGTGTAAAGTTCACTGAGATCAATGCACTACTATGTACAGGATTTATAAGTAGCTATAAAATGAGATTTTCAAATTCTGTTTGAATCTTTTCATAGAATAATCATGTTCATGATTCAGCACAGGGCTTTTCATGGTGCATTCATGCTCAAGGACTGCTTTTTTTCCCCACTGAAAGAATGCTAACAGGAATAAATTGAGTGGGATGAACGTTCACTGTCACCTTTTTTCTTCACTTAGATATTTATAGTAAGAAGATTAAATGTGCAGAAGCTGTTCTTCCCATTCATGTAAACCAAAGATATTAGGAATTTAGTAAGTGCCTGGGTGGTGGTTTGGTCTAATGAGAAAAGTGCTGAAGTGGCAGCCAGGCAAGTTGGAACCTAGCTTAGCTGTGCCCCAGTAGCTTTGGGGGCTGTTCCTCACAGAAGTGGAATTAGCTAATCCCAGCAGCTGTGTTCCTACCAGGAACTTTTGGGGGAGCTACACAGAGGGTGAGCTCATGTAGAAACTTGACATGTAGCTCTTACCTGGCACTTACAAGTTTTCTTGAGGGAGAAATTGAGTTATTCCCTTTTAACTCCTTACCCCATGATAAATACTTTTGTTGCAATTTACAAATTACGACATGTAATTTGACCATGAGCAATCGCTTTATGGGCCAAGTATTTGAAATTGTGGAGTCCAGCAAAATCAAGATTTGTGGCTCCTCTATAAAAAAATGAAATGTAATCATTCAATTTAATACTTACCTCTTGCTTCTGGGTCATGTCCCTGCATAACCTTGCCCTCTTTCTGCTCTCGTACCGTCCGTCTCAAAGTTGACAGAATGCTTCCAGGTCAGAGGTGAGCCACACTCTTTTGCACTATGCTAAACAGCTGTTTGTTATACTGCTTTAGTAAAGCAACTTGGCCACAGTTATGCTAAGCATTCTGAATGGACAGTATTGGATCTACCTCCCATTTCTTAGCAGGATGGTCACTACGGCTTGTTCCATTATACAGAAACTCTTGTTCTTGCGTGTCCTGTGAGACACTCACCTACCAGCCCTCTGTCCTCAGCTGTTCTTATAGTGATGCTGCATGGTAGCTGCAGGTGCTTGTTTTGGGGGTGCAGGAACCTTAACACACTCATCTCTTTCCTTAGTTTCCTTAGTTCCTGCATGTCCCAGAGGACCTGTGTGTCTACCAGCGGCCTCTGTTTCTCCACTGAGCTCCTCTCATTGGCTCTGCTCCTGCTGTCATGGCAAGTAGTAGTAGTAGTAGTAGTAGTAGTAGTAGTAGTAGTAGTAGTAGTAGTAGTCGTTGTAGTAATATAAACACACACACATTTTCAAAGGATTTGTGGTTTCTGAGAATGGAGAAGGGGAAAAACTGTTTAAACAAAACTGCCTAAAGGACAATCAGCCCTGTCCATTACCATCTTTATCAGCTTCTGGTGCTTTAGTTCCTGAGTCTTTCTGGGGTCCTACAGAAACAACACTTGCTTCCTGGTGTCTTCCCCCCATATAGGCTTAAGTTTCTGCCTTCTCCAATATTCTAAGTCTCATCTCTTAACTTTCCAGTATCTAAAATCTTGCCATTCATTTTCTGTGGTCCTCTCTCTTATCATTTTCTTTTTTCCTTGTGGTTTTAAGACTTTTCATATATTCCTTGCCATTTCAGTGGGGTTTTAGGAGAGAACTGAGCTACATGTATGTGTTCAATTTGTCATGTTTGATTGGCTGTCTCAGCAACCTTGCTGCTTCTGAAACCTGCCTTATTGTCACGCAGTCATCACTCAGCTGAGCATATCCCAAATTCAGGGATCTCTTAAATGTATCTGGCCTAGTCTCCACCTTTCCCTTAAGGATTGATCACCCCTCTTCTTATTTTCATGAAAGAGTGTATTTATACTTTATCACTTGAGACCTCTCCTTTATTATGCTACCTGACTATTGCCTATAGGAGTCATTTTTCACATCTTTGTGTGTGTGTTTATATTACTACAATGACTACTACTGCTGCTGCTGCTGCTGCTACTACTACTACTACTACTTGCCATGACAGCAGCAGCAAAGCCAATGAGAGGAGCTCAGTGGAGAAACAGAGGCCACTGGTAGACACACAGGTCCTGTAAGGCAGGTATTGTGTCTGTATACATGTGCTTGATATGTTGGGGGGGGAGGGTGGGGGGAGCGGGATGGGGCTGGAAGGAGGATGCAAAGAAATAAACCATATTTTCCTGCTACCTCTGCCACTCTTTTACTCTCATTAAAAATGAAGTGTGGTGGGCCTCCCCGGTGGCACAGCAGTTAGGCACTGCACTGTGTAGCTATTGGCAGCAGCGATGTGAGTTCAATGCTGGCCGGAGAAATTCCCACATGGCACTGCGGCGGGCCTCTCCTGCCTCTGCCAGTGCTCCCCTCCATACTGTGTTTCCGTAGATCTGCCTGTTCTGCTCCCCACTCTGTCTCTGGTGAGCCCTTTTGCTGCCCCACACCGCTGGTCTGTACCCCAGCTATATGCATAAATAAATAAATCTTTAAAAAAACAGTGAAGAGGGGCCTCCCCGGTGGCGCAGCGGTTGTAGAGCTGCGCTGTGGAGCTGTCGGCAGCGGCGACGCGAGTTCGACACCCGGCCGGGGAGAATCCCACATGGTGCGGCAGACCTCTCCTGCCTCGCCTGCTGCTCCCCTCAGCAGTGTATTTCTGATCTGCCTGTTCTGCTCCCCGCTCTGTCTCTGGTGAACCCTCTTGCCGCCCCACGCCTCTGGCCTGTACCCCAGCTTGTATGTAAAAAAAAAAAAAAAAATTTAAAAAAAAAAAAAAAAAACAGTGAAGAGTGGTGGGCCTCCCTGGTGGTGCAATGGGTTAAGCCTCAGCCTATGAGGCTATCCGCAGCCACTGCAGCACCAGTGGATCAGGCCAGGGAGATTCCCGCATGGCGCAGCAGACCTCTCCTTCTCCCCTCAGCAGTGTAATTCAGTCTATGTGCCTGTTCTACTCCCCCCAAACCTCTGGCCTACACCCCAGTTCTTGTATGCATAAATAAATAAATCTTTAAAACAATTTAAAAAATAAAAATGAAGGGTGATATGTGAAAATTGGGGCATTGTCTGGGAAAAACAGACAAAGGTGGTTTAGTTTTCTACAAGGCAAGCGGTCACGGCACACAGCATCCAACAATTAAAAATAATGTTAACTGCTCACCTGTCTGTTGTGCCTCATTATTGATGAGGAAAGTCATGTGATGCTGTCTGGGATTATCTGCATTATCCCTTGCTCAGCATCCAAGCAGGCTCAATTCCAGTCATTGTTAAGTGAATTCATTGCCAGGAATGCTTTAGTGTGGTTAATGAGGGGCTTTACTGTGGCTATAAAATTTGCAGCATTTCTTTTCGTTCAGACTCAATGATGAGTGAGTTTCACTTGTATTTGCCCAATGCATATTATTATTATTTTATGTTTTCACGGAGAATTTTATATTGAAGCCCCCCCCATTGTAGTGCCCCATCTCACAGACCATTCCCAACGTGATACAGACTGTCACTTCAGTGGCAAGACTGTTTGTCAGAAAACTCTAATTGCTTTATGTGTGAGAACATTAAAGTGAAATAAATTTATGTATGCAGCTGTTCCATTACTGGAGAGTAAGTTTTATCTCCTAATAAATTGATGTTTCTTTTTAGTGTCAACTAAAACCAAAATTTACTCCCAAGGACATGAACCTTAACATTGAATATTACTTCAGTGCCACTAGTGGTAAGGAAGGGTCCTCATCACCCAATTCATAAAAGACTGGTGCAAGGGAACGGTGCTTTCTTCTGTTAATTGTTTGTTGAAAGCATAATTATACAATGACTTTAATTGAATAAAAATAGAAACTATGCCCTTTTAAGCTGATACTGTAAGTAGTGTCATCATTTGGTATGAGTTACACCATAAGGGAAAAGACTAAAAGTCTTATTTATGTTGAAGGATAAAGGGAAAAGGAAGAGATTTGCTTTGGTGGTTTATCTGGAGTTGCATTTTAGATAATGGAATAGACACTAAAAATTCTCTGGACTTTGATTAATATTTAATTGATCTCTTCTACAACCCTTTGAATTAAACTACTAGTAAAAGACAAAACTTAGACAAAGGAATTACATGAATTTGACTTCTTAGAGGATCTGAATAGAAATTGCCAAAGGCTGATTTTCTTTTTTTGTGTTTATTATACCTCAAATATGATACTTGCAGGAATGATATACATTAAAGACTTTAATGGACTGATCCCATGTGGAATAAATAAGAAATTGTTTCATGTTTGCTTTATATTCATATTAAGAACTGAAAGCTATATATACATGTGTCGTGTAGGAGAGAGAAAGGGGGTGAGAGATGGTAGTGATGGAAGAAGTGAGCTTCCTCTAATTCAAATATACAGATTAGGAAGCTTTTCCTTCAATTTCTATGCATCAGGAAGACATTACCAACAGCGTATTAAACCTTGACCCAACTTTGAGTCGTCCTGGATTAAGAATTCACATACTGAGGCCTCCCTGGTGGCGCAGCGGTTAAGCGCTGCGCTGGAGTGCTGTCGGCAGCTGCGACACGAGTTCAATGCCTGGCTGAGGAGATTCCCACATGGCAGACCTCTCCTGCTTTATCCCCTGCTCCCCTTAGCAGTGTATTTCCATCAATCTGCCTGTTCTGCTCCCCACTCTGTCTCTGGTGTACCCTCTTGCGCCCCACGCCTCTGGCCTGTAGCCCAGTTTGTATGTATAAATAAATCTTTAAAAAAAATCACATACTGCATTATTCTGTCTGTCATCCCCTAGTTTGTTGGCATTGGCACACATTTTATGTGTCTAGGCTTCAATTTCCTTGATAAAGTGAAAGGACTGGTTCTAATAATCTCAGAGCTACCTTATAATTTGAATGTTCTTTAATTCTAAACACAATAATCCTTAAGATTTTGTTTGAATGGTCACTCCTTTCATGCTGTGTGATTAACACTTAGATTTTTCTTTACCTTTAATCTTCATAGCCAGTGTCTGAATTGGAATATAGGAAAGCAATAGTACAAATACAGATTAGATATTTGTCTATGCCAGCTTTATCAATTATCTGGGAAATGATTAAGTATCCTTTTTTAATTAAGTTTTTTAAAAATGACATTTAAATAAAATATTAAATGCCGTGATAGAGATCAGCATACACTCAAACACTTAATTGAACAATCTGTGATGTTCTAGCTAGCATTTTGGAATAGTTCTGAAGTTGATGGAATGACTTCTTAAAAGTCTGTGCTAGTTACAGGGAAATTTTTCCAAAGTAAAAGAAAGATCTTGTGAAAAATAATGTAAAAAACATGTTGGGTCTCTGTAGTAAATTTAAGGAGTTTAACTGGAAGATGTCTATCTTTATTTAAAAAAAAAGCCTCTTTGCAAAACTATCTATGGTTGTTTTTTTAAAAAAGCAAAAATATTAGGATGTTAGCATATTCATTTCATTTCAAATTTCTGAAAATTCCTTAGTACTATATATATGCTATAGAACTTGCACTCTCTTGTATAAAACAGAATATCTTTAAACATGTTTTATAGTACTTGCAGTCTGCTTTTGTTATTAAAATTAATATAAAAGTTTAAGAGTTACTGTACTTTTCTTCTGTGATCTATTGTCACTATATCATGTACTTACCTGGAGGCAACTCTTTGGTCAAAAACATAACCTCCAACTATCACATGTTTCTGTGGGAAGATGTGATCCACTTTTGATGTGGTTTCTAGAAACAGTCTAATATAAAGTGTGGAATGCCTGAATTTAAAAAAAATAAGCTTTTCAACCCATTTGTACTATTAGTTGTAACTTGACAAGATATGAACAATGTATCTGAGATTGAAGGTTATTTATGGATTTTTTTTTAATTTTTTTTTTATTGTTATTTATGTCTTTTACATTTTGTATTCCCCTTGGGCAGCCCACCACCAATTCACCCGTGATCCATCTCCATGGTCCCCTGTATTCTCCTCTCTCCCATTTTGTGCCCTTATCCTCCCCTCCCCCC